>JAHRHZ010000114.1:5339158-5418653 GCA_024137785.1 Ginglymostoma cirratum | reverse complement strand
AGGGACTTGGGTCTGTTCTCATTGGAGAGAAGAAGGCTAAGAGGGGATTTAATAGAGACGTACAAGATGATCAGAGGATTAGATAGGGTGGACAGGGAGAGTCTTTTTCCTAGGATGACGACGTCGGCTTGTACGAGGGGGCATAGCTGGAAATTGAGGGGTGATAGATTTAAGACAGACGTCAGAGGCAGGTTCTTTACTCAGAGAGTGGTAAGGGCGTAGAATGCCCTGCCTGCCAATGTAGTTAACTCAGCCACATTAGGGGCATTTAAACAGTCCTTGGATAAGTATATGGATGATGATGGGATAGTGTAGGGCCATGGGCTTAGATTAGTTCACAGGTCGGCGCAACATCGAGGGCCGAAGGGCCTGTTCTGCGCTGTATTGTTCTATGTTCTATGCTCTATAAGTTTGTTAGGCATGACCTCCCCTCTGACAAAACCATGCTGACTATCCCTAATTAACACATGCTTTTCCAAATGGATATTAATTCCCTCCTTTCAGAATTTTCTCCAATCGTTTCACTACCATTGAGGTGAAATGCCCTGGTCTGTAATTTCCTAGTTCATCTCTACCATCTTTCCTGAAAACTGGAACCACATTAGCCGTCCTCCAGTCTTCTGGCACTTCACCTGTGGCCAGAGCGGAATTAAAAATTCATGTCAGATTCCCTACAATTTCCTGCCTCACCTCCCACAGCAGCCTGAGGTGCTATTCATCCGGGCAACAGGATTTGTCTGTTTTTAAGCTTGTCAGAGCAATCAATACCTGCTCATTTCCTAAATCAAACTCTGCAAGTTCCTCACAGTTCCGTTTTCTGAATTCTGTACCTATGTTCTCCTTTTCCAGAATAAAGACTGAACAGAAGTATTCTTTTAAAACCCTTCCAATATCCTACGGTTTCACATACAGATTGCCCCCTTGGTCCCACTGGCCCTACTCTTTCCGTCATTAACCTCCTTCCTTTAATGTAGGTACCAAATAACTTAGAATTCTCCCTAATCCTGTTTGCAAGTCCTTTATTGGCTAATTGATCATAGAATCCCGACGATGTGGAAACAGGCTCTTCGGCCCAACAAGTCCACACCGACCCTTGAAGCATCCCACCCAGACCCATCCCCCTATAACCCAATTAAGCTACACATCCCTGGACACTGCAGGCAATTTAGCATGGCCAATCCATCTTACCTGCACATCTTTGGACTGTGGGAGGATACTGGAGCACCCGGAGTAAACCCATGCAGACACGGGGAAAATGTGCAAACTACACACAGAGAGTTGCCTAAGGGTGGAATCGAACCCGGTCCCTGGCGCTGTGAGCCACCATGCCAGCCTGCTTTCTTAAGTTTCCTCTTGCACTTTCTGTATGCCTCTCGGGCCACACCTGAATTGTACCCTTTGGACTTGCTAAAAGCCTTTTTCTTCCTCATACAGGTATTGTCCTAAAGATCCTGGATTCCCTGAACTTATTACTCCTATATCTCCCCCTAAAGGATACATGTTGAACCTGTACTCTTCCCAGCTCTATTTTGAATGCACCCCCATCCCCCCACCCCTGCAACTACTCTTCTGTAAACTTATCGCAGAGAGTTGTTCCCATTCAACTTTGGCCAGATTCTGCCTCCCCCCAGTCCAAGGCCATCTTTTGCAGGCCTTTTATCTTCCTTGTTCATAACAAATTCGAATTCTCATGTGATATAACAAGGAGTAGAGCTGGATGAACACAGCAGGCCAAGCAGCATCAGAGGAGCGGGAAGGCTGACGTTTCGGGCCTAGACCCTTCTTCAGAAGTGGGGGAGGGGAACGGGGTTCTGAAATAAATAGGGAGAGAGGGGGAGGCGGATAGGAGATGGATGGAGGAGAAGATAGGTGGAGAGGAGACAGACAGGTCAAAGAGGCGGGGATGGAGCCAGTAAAGGTGAGTGTAGGTGGGGAGTTAGGGAGGAGATAGGTCAGTCCAGGGAGGACGGACATGTCAAGGGGGTGGGATGAGGTTAGTAGGTAGGAGATGGGGGTGACACTTGAGGTGGGAGGAGTGGATGGGTGGGAGGAAGGACAGGTTAGGGAGGCGGGGACAAGCTGGACTGATTTTGGGATGCAGTAGGGGTAGGGGAGATTTTGAAGCTTGTGAAGTCCACATTGATACCATTGGGCTGCAGGGTTCCCACGCAGAATATGAGGTGCTGTTCCTGCAACCTTCGGGTGGCATCGTTGTGCACTGCAGGAGGCCTAGGATGGACATGTCGTGTGAGGAATGGGAGGGGGAGTTGAAATGGTTCGCAACTGGGAGGTGCAGTTGTTTAGTGCGATTGGGTTAGGTTAGGATTGGAGCAGAGGGAGTGGACGGCTGAACGTTCTGTTGGAGTGGGTGAGAGGGGTGGAGAGGTTGAGGCGATTGATGTCACAACGGCAGTTGGAGATGAAGAAGTCGAGAGGGTAGGTGGCCTTGGGGTGGTGTCCAGGAGGAGGAGGTGTGTTGGAGGCGGGAGTAGTGGTCAGTAGGGGGAGGGGTAGGCTCACTGTTAAAGAAGTAAGCACGGAGTTGAAGGCGGCAGAAAAACTGTTCAATGTCCAAGCGTGAGCAGTATTCGTTGATGTGTGGGTGGAAGGGGACAAAGGTGAGTCCTTCACTGAGGACTGACTGTTCGTCCTCAGTAACGGGGAGGTTTTGGGGGATGGTGTAGACTCGGCAGGCTGTGTGCTACTGTATCCTCTGGAGCTGCTGGCTGTGGAGGCGATGGGCGGAGCGACGTCCCCTCCCCCATTTCTGAAGAAAGGTCTGGCCCCGAAAAGTCAGCCTTCCTGCTCCTCTGATGCTGCTTGGCCTGCTGTGTTCATCCAGCTTTACCCCACAGAACGTGCAGCCCTCCGCTCCTCCGCTCCAATCCCTACTCACCATAAAACCAGCGGACAAGGGAGGCGCAGTTGTAGTATGGCACACTGACCTCTACATCGCCAAGGACAGGCGCCAACTCTCCGACACCACCTCCCACCGCCCCCTTGATCATGACCCCACCCCCGACCACCAAACCATCATCTTCCAAACCATCCAAAATCTCATCACCTCAGGTGACCTCCCACCCACAGCCTCCAACCTCATCATTCCCCAACCCCACACCACCCGCTTCTATCTCCTTCTGAAAGTCCACAAACCTGATTGCCCTGGTCAACCCATTGTCTTCGCCTGTCCTGCCCCACCGAACTTATCTCCACCTATCTCGATTCCATTTTCTTCCCCTTGGTCCAGGAACTCCCTACCTACGTCCGTAACACCACCCACACCCTCCACCTCCTCCAAAACTTCCAATTCCCCGGTCCACAACACCTCATCTTTACCATGGACATCCAGTCCCTATACACCTGTATTCCCCATGCAGATGGCCTAAACACCCTCCGCTTCTTCCTGTCCTGCAGGCCCAACCAGTCCCCCTCCACTGACACCCTCATCTGCTAAGCCGAACTCGTCCTCACCCTCAACAACTTCTCTTTCAATTCCTCCCACTTCCTACAGACAAAGGGGGTGGCCATGGGTACCCGCATGGGCCCAAGCTATGCCTGCCTCTTTGTGGAACAATCCCTCTTCCGTAGCTACACTGGCCCTAAACCCCACCTCTTCCTCCGTTACATTGATGACTGTATCGGCGCCGCCTCATGCTCCCACGAGCAGCTCGTGAGTCTACTTCACCAACACCTTCCACCCCAAACTTAAGTTCACCCGGACCATCTCTGATACCTCTCTCTCCTTCCTGGACCTGTCTGTTTCCATCTCTGGCAACCACCTGGAAACTGAAATCCATTTCAAGCCCACCGACTCCCACAGCTACCTAGAATACACTTCCTCCCACCCACCTTCCTGCAAAAATGCCATCCCCGATTCCCAATTCCTTTGCGTCTGCCGCATCTGCTCCCAGGATGAGGCATTCCACTCCCATACATGAGAGATAAAAGGTACTGCAGATGCTGGAGAATCCGAGATAACAAGCGTGGGGCTGGATGAACACAACAGGTCAAGCAGCATCATAGGAGCAGGAAAACTTGACGTTTCGGGCCTAGATCCTTCATCAGAAATGGGGGAGGGGAAGAGGGTTCTGAAATAAATAGGGAGAGAGGAGGAGGCGGATAGAGGATGGATGGAGGAGAGAATAGGTGGAGAGGAGGCAGACAAGTCGAAGAGGCGGGGATGGAGCCAGTAAAGGTGAGTGTAGGTAGGGGGGTAGGGAGGAGATAGGTCAGTCCAGGGAGGACGGACAGGTCAAGGAGGCGGGATGATGTTAGTAGATAGGAGATGGAGGTGGGGCTTGAGGTGGGAGGAGGGGACAGGTGAGAGGAAAAACAGGTTAGGGAGGTGGAGATGAGCTGGACTGGTTTTAGGATGCGATTGGGGGAGGGGAGATTTTGAAGCTTGTGAAATCCACATTGATACCATTGGGATGCAGGGTTCCCAGGCTGAATATGATTTGCTGTTCCTGCAGCCTTCGGGTGGCATCACTGTGGCATTGCAGGAGGCCCAGGATGGACATGTCGTGTGAGGAATGGGAGGGGGAGTTGAAATGGTTCGTGACTGGGAGGTGCAGTTGTTTGTTGCGAACTGAGCACAGGTGTTCTGCAAAGCAGTCCCCAAGCCTCCGCTTGGTTTCCCCGATGTAGAGGAAGCCACAACGGGTACAGCGGATGCAGTATACCACATTGGCAGATGTGCAGGTGAACATCTGCCTGATGTGGAAAGTCTTCTTGGGGCCTGGGATTGGGGTGAGGGAGGAGGTGTGGGAGCAGGTGTAGCACTTCCTCCGGTTGCAGGGAAAGTGCCGGGTGTGGTGGGGCTGGAGGGGAGTGTGGAGCGGACATGGGAGTCGCGGAGGGAGTGGTCCCTCTGGAAGGCAGAGAAGGGTGGGGAGGGAAAAATGTCTTTGGTGGTGGGGTCTGATTGCAGATGGCGGAAGTGTCGGAGGATGATGCGTTGGATCTGGAGGTTGGTGGGGCGGTACGTGAGGACGAGGGGGATTCTTTTTTGGTTGTTATTGCGGGGACGGGGCGTGAGGGATGTGTTACGGGAAATGCGGGAGACACAGTCGAGGGCGTTCTCGACCACTGTGGGGGGGAAGTTGCGGTCCTTGAAGAATGAGGACATCTGAGATGTATGGGAGTGGAATGTCTCATCCTGGGAGCAGATGCGGCGGAGGAGAAGGAATTGGGAATAGGGGATGGCATTTTTGCAGGAAGGTAGGTGGGAGGAGGTGTATTCCAGGTAGCTGTGGGAGTCAGTGGGCTTGAAATGGACATCTGTTTCTAGGTGGTTACCCGAGATGGAGACAGAGAGGTCCAGGAAGGAGAGAGAAGTGTTGGAGATGGTCCAGGTGAACTTCAGGTTGGGGTGGAAGGTGTTGGTGAAGTGGATGATCTGTTCGAGCTCCTCGTGGGAGCACGAGGCGGCGCTGATGCAGTCATCAATGTAATGGAGGAAGAGGTGGGGTTTAGGGCCAGTGTAGGTACGGAAGAGGGATTGTTCCACTTAACCTACAAAGAGGCAGGCATGGCTTGGGCCCATGTGGGTACCCATGGCCACCCCCTTTGTCTGTAGGAAGTGGGAGGAATTGAAAGAGAAGTTGTTGAGGGTGAGGACGAGTTCGGCTAAGCGGGTGAGGGTGTCGGTGGAGGGGGATTGGTCAGTTCTGCAGGACAGGAAGAAGCGGAGGGCCTTTAGGCCATCTGCATGGGGAATACAGGTGTATAGGGACTGGACGTCCATAGTAAAAATGAGGTGTTGTGGACCGGGGAATTGGAAGTTCTGGAGGAGGTGGAAGGTGTGGGTGGTGTCACAGACGTAGGTAGGGAGTTCCTGGACCAAGGCGGTGAAAATGGTGTCCACTCCCATACATCTCGATTTTCAAGGATCGCAGCTTCCCCCCCTCAGTTGTCAAGGACGCCCTTGACCGTGTCTCTCGCATTTCCCACAACTCATCCCTCACACCCTCTGCCCGCAATAACAACCAAAACAGAATCCCCCTCATCCTCACGTACCCACCCCCACCAACCTCCGGATCCAACGCATCATCCTCTGACGCTTCCGCCATCTGCAATCCGACCACCACCAAAGACTTTTTCCCTCCCCACGCTTGTCTTCTTTTCAGAGGGACCACTCTCTCCAGGACTCCCTTGTCCATTCCACACTCCCCTCCAGCCCCACCACACCCGGCACTTTTCCCTGCAACTGCAGGAAGTGCTACACCACCCCCCTCGCCCCCATCCCAGGCCCCAAAAAGTCTTTCCACATCAAGCAGATGTTCACCTGCACATCTGCTGATGTGGTATACTGTATCCGCTGTTCCCGTTGTGGCCTCCTCTGCATCGGGAAAACCAAGCGGAGGCTTGGGGACCACTTTGCAGAACACCTACGCTCGGTTCGCACTAAACAACTGCGCCTCCCAGTCGCGAACCATTTCAACTTCCCCTCCCATTCCTCAGATGACATGTCCATCCTGGGCCTCCTGCAGTGGCACAACGATGCCACCCGAAGGTTGCAGGAGCAGCACCTCATATTCCGCTTGGGAACCCTGCAGCCCGATGGTATCAATGTGGACTTCACAAGCTTCAAAATCTCCCCTCTCCCTACCGCATCCCAAAATCAGCCCAGCTTGTCCCAGCCTCCATAACCTGTCCTTCCTCCCACCTATCCACTCTTCCCACCTCAAGCCTCACCCCCATCTCCTGCCTACTAACCTCATTCCGCCCCCTTGACATGTCCATCCTCCCTGGACTGACCTATCTCCTCCCTAACTCCCCACCTACACTCACCTTTACTGGCTCCATCCCCGCCTCTTTGACCGGTCTG
Source organism: Ginglymostoma cirratum (assembly GCA_024137785.1). NCBI lineage: Eukaryota > Metazoa > Chordata > Chondrichthyes > Orectolobiformes > Ginglymostomatidae > Ginglymostoma > Ginglymostoma cirratum. The sequence goes on along the minus strand of JAHRHZ010000114.1, from coordinate 5,411,824 downwards.
TCTCTTCTCCACCTATCTTCTCCTCTATCCATCTTCTATCTGCCTTTCCCTCTCTCTCTATTTATTTCAGAACCCCGTTCCCCTCCCCCATTTCTGAAGAAGGGTCTCAGCCCGAAACGTCAGCCTTCCTGCTCATGCTGCTTGGCCTGCTGTGTTCATCCAGCTCTACACCTTGTTATCTCAGATTCTCCAGCATCTGCAGCTCCTATTATCTCAAATTCTTATGTGTTGTGGTCGCTATCACTGAAGTGATCTCCCCACTCCCACATTGAACACTTGTGCGGTCTTGTTCCCCAGAACCACATCGAGCACTGTGTCATTCCTTATTGGCCACTTGATACATTGATACAAAAATTCCCCTGGATACTTCAAGAAATCCACCCCCTCTAAACCCTTAACACTATCACTATCCTAATTTATGATGAGGAAGTTGAAATCCCCTTGCATAATTACCCGATTATTACTCTTACACACCTCTGTGAATTGTCAACATAATTGCTCCTCTATATGCTGCTCTTTGGGGGCCTCTAACACACTTCCAGTAATGTGACTGCCCCTTAACATTCCTAGGTTCTACCCACAAAGCCTTGTTTGAAGACCCTTCGAAAACATTATCCCTCCTTATTGCAGTAATTGACTCGTTAATTATTATTGCTACCCCACCACCCTTTTTACACCTTCTTCTGTCTCACCTACAGATTCTATACCCCAGAATGTTGAGTTGCCAGTCCAGGCCTTCTCTCAACCATTTTTCTGTGATGGCAACAATATTACACTTCCATATGTCAATCTATGCCTTCAAGTCATCAGTCATACCTATTACACTCCTAGCGTTAAAGATCTTTACTGTCCAGCCTTGCCTTACTCTCTTGACAACCAGCATAGCTGAACTCACTCTGACTTGCTTCCTTTGCTGTAGCATGACGTGTCTCTATTTCATCGATATTCTCTGTCCTGTCCCTCTGCCAGACTAGTTTAAATTCCTCCCAACAGCTCTAGCAAAATTACCTGCAAGGCTGTTGGCCCCAGTGTGGTTCAAGTACAGACTAGCTCATTTGTATATGTCCCACCTTCCGTGAAAATGGTCCCAGTGATCCAGGAATCCTAAACTCTCACTCTTGCAGCAACACTTGAGCCATGCATTCGTCTGTCCTATTTTCCTATTTCTATACTTGCTACTTGGGAGTAATCCAGAGATTACACCATTCAGGTCCTGCTTTTTAACCTACTGCCTAGTTCCCTGAATTCTTGATGCAAGACTCACACCTCATCTGGTGTGACCACTTCTGTACACATGTAGGTCTGCTTTCCACATAACTTGGCCTCTCGGATGCACCACGGTATCTCCAGCCGCTTCTCAAGCTCTGAAACCCAGAGCTCCAGCTTCTGCAGCTGGGAGCACTTCCCGCACGTGGTCATTCAGGACTTTGCCCATAAGGTAGGTACCAACATGTATCCTGACCTCTAAATCATCACCCTCCCCTTTCAGGAAGACATGCAGCCATTCAGTGACATCTCTGACCCTGGCATCAGGGAGACAACACATATCCTGGAGTCACACCTTCAGCCATAGACTCCGCTGACTAAAGAATTCCCTATCACTATTGCTCTTCTTTACTTCTTCCAGCACCCCTCACGAAGTCAAGCTGCTTGTGGTGCCAGAAGCTTGACTCTGACTACATTCCTCAGAGTATCAGCACACTCTTCGGCTTCCAAAATGGAATACCAGTTAGTGAGCAGGACACCAAGGGACTCCTGTAGTACCTGCCTGTTCCTTCTGGACTGTCTGGTGGTCAACCATTCCCTTCTTTCCTCTGATCCTTTGAGCTGCAGTGTAATCAAGTCTCCAAACGTGCCTTTCACATAACTTAGCCTCCCGGGTGCACCACAGCTTCTCCAGCCGCTGTTCCAAAACCCAGGGCTCCAGCTTCTGCAGCTGGGAGCACTTCCTGCACATGTGGTCATCCAGGATTCTGGCAGCATCCAGGACTCACCACACTTGGCAAGCCACACAGCCAGCTTGGCTGTCCTCTCCTGATATATCTTAAATTTACATTAATAACCAGCAATCCTATCTTCTCCTTTACCTTTGATTTTCTAACTTTCCATGCAACTGAATTCACCCACAGCACTCCACCCAAGTCTACTATTTTGTTTAAAGCCCTATTTATTGCCCTAATTATGCAAGTGGAGCCTATCCCCATCAGATCAGCTAACCCCTTCCACAGTACTGGCGTCAACGTCCCATGATTTCAAACCCATGTCTCCCACACCAATCTCTGAACCACACATTCAATTCTTATTCCTATTGTCGTTGACCCTGTGCCAATTAGCTTGTGGCTCAGGTGGTAATCCAGGGATTATTATCTTTCTGGTTCTGCATTCTAATATAGCTTCTGGCTGCTCATAATTCCCTCAGCAGAACTTCCTTCCTCATTCTACCTTTACTTTTGGTACCTAGGTGGGCTACTATGTGGGGAATAGGTCTTTCCCCACCTATTCCAAGTTCCTCTACAGCCCAGATGAGATATCCTGAACCTGGGCACCAAGCAGACAATACAGCCGTCAGGACTCGCAATCCTAGTCAGAGACAACAACGTCCAGTCCCCTGACAATTACGTGTGGTGAGCTGGTAAGTTGGATGCAAAATTGGCTTGGTCACAGAAGACAGATGGTAGTTGTGTGCTTTTCTGACTGAAGCTCTGTGACCAGTCTTGTTCTGTAAGGATCAGTACTGGGACCTCTTGTTTGTGATATTTGGATGAAAATGTAGGTGGTCTGATTAGTAAGTTTACAGATGATTCAAAAATCAGTGGAGTTATGAGTAGTGAAGAAGGTTGTCAAATAACACAACAGGATATAGATCAGTAGGAAGGTTGGGTGAAGAAATGGCAGATGGAGTTTAATCCAGATAATGAGAGATGATGCATTTTGGGAGGTCAAATGCAAGAGAAAAGTATACAGTAACTGGCAGGGCCCTTAGGAGCATTGAAATACCGAAGGGTCTGTTTCTGTGCTGCATATCTCATGACTGTAACTACATGGCAGATGTATAATAATCTGGATAACTGTGAGGTAATGCACCTTGATAGCAAAACAGGCAGGCAGATTTTTACCTGAATGGTGCCAGATTAGAAAAGGCTGAGGTGCAATGAGATCTGGGTATCTTTGCTCTCCAGTCATTATATTTACATATGCAGGTGCAGTAGGTGGTGAAGACGGAGATTGTATGTTGGTCTTCCTGGCAAGATGATTTGAGTACAGGAGCAGGGATGTTTTGTTGCAATTATACAGGGCCTTGGTAACAGTATTGTGTTCAGTTTTGGTCTCCTTATCTGAGGAAAAATGTTCTGGCCATTGAGAGATTGCAAGGAAGGTTTAGCAGACTGATTCCTGGGTTGGAAAACCAGATATACAGAGAGAAACTGTCACAGTTAGGATCATATTCACAAGAGTCAAGAAGAATTGGGATATCTCATTGAAATGTATAAAATTCTAACAGGATTAAACAGGGTGGATGCACGAAGGATATTCCTGATGGTGGAGAAGTCCAGACCAGGGGTCACAGACTAAGGATGAGAGGTAAGTCTTTAGAACATGGATGAGGATGAATCTCTTCACCCCAACAGTGGGAAACCTAGGGAATTCTCTGCCATATGAAACCACTCAGGCCCAAATATCAACAAATTTCAAAAAAGAAGTGGACTATCGTACTTACAACTAAAAGGATCAAAGAGCATGGGGGAAAAGTGGGAACAGGGTACTAACTTGGATGACCAATCATGATCAGAATGAATGATGAAGCGGGCTTGAAGACTCAAATGGTTTACTCCTCTCCTATATTCTGAGTTTCCAATATAACCAGTTGCAAGTGACAGAACTGAGGCAGGTAAGGGGTCCCAGAGGAATGCAGACTGTTATCCTCTGCAATTACCCAGAAGCTTGAGGTTCTCTCAGCCAGTTTGATTGACAGAAGCGGTACAGGGTGGATGAGCTAATTGACCATGTCACCGTGGTACAGGAAGCCCTTCAAGAAAGTGGAAGACTAAAACAAGATAGTTTTATTGCAGAATGAGGAAGGACTTGTCTGGAGTAGCATATACAACTTGGTCTCTAAATTATCATGTAATCCCTACAGTGCAGATACAGGCCATTAGCTAATCAAATCTGCTCAGACCCTCCAAACAGCACACACACTATCCCCATAAACCCGCATTTAACATGGCTAATCTAACCAGCCTGAAGATTCCTGGGAACTACAAACATTTTAATAATGCCAATCCACATAACTTCCATATTTCTGTGGACTGTGGAAGGAAACCAGAGCACCTGCCGGAAACCTACGCAGACACAGGGGGAACGTTCAAACTCCAAAATGTGCAAAGACTATCAACCAAGGCTGCAATTGAACCCAAGTCCCTGGCACTGTGAGACAGTACTGCTAAACAATATGTCACCCTAATTAGAAAGAAAATTGTGTTGGAATCAGTTCAAAGAAGGTTCACTTGATAAATTCTTGGGCTTATCTTTTGAAGGGAAGTTGAGCAGGTTGGACCTTTATCCATTGGAGTTTAGAAGAATGAGACATGATCTAATTGAAACACAGGGATTCTCTTCTCCAGAAAGTGGTTGGGATGGAAGATTGATGTTATTCAAGGATGGTTTAAACAAATTACTGATAGAATCAGGGATTATAGAGGGCAGGGGGACGGGACAGACAGGAAAGTGGAGTTGGGACCACAATCCTATAAGCACCATGGTCTTACTGAATAGTGGAACACTTTAAGCCAAAAACCATAATCAAAGATAGTAGGAACATTTTCTGAAGAAGGGTCTAGGCCCGAAACGTCAGCCTTCCTGCTCCTCTGATGCTGCTTGTGTTCATCCAGCTCGACACCTTGTTATGTTAACCATAATCAAAACCTGAGTAACGACTCTCCTGGACCTGATTCGGTTTGTTTCCTGGTGGAGATTCACTCCTTTTTGTTTCTTTGATTTCCAGTTCTTCTTCGCCTCCACCTCCTGGAGGATGTTGGTAAGTGGCTATAAAAGTGTATGTGGATATCTCAAACATGGTGGCAGTTGGACTAGCCAGAATAACTGCTTCAGCCTCTCCAATTACAATTCCCCACTCAACTTCTCTTCTTTATCCTCCAATCATAGATTCTGTCTCTGTGAGATGGGAGAGGGAGAGGCTGTGATTGGAGAGGACATTGCCGCCTGTCTATGCCTCATCCTCCAATCACTGCTCTGCTATCAGTTCCTGCTCTCAGAAACTTGACAGTTATTGCTGCTAAGAGATTGCTGTTGTTTCTGACCATATTTTCAATTTTGCTGCTTTATAGGCAACTGTCTTGTTTCCTTTGTGGTTACACCAGTGTTTCTGATTTAGCTTGTACTTTCTATGGTGAAGATGGATACAAAATGCTTGTTCACTGTCTGTCATTTCCTCATCTGACTCTATGGGATTAAAAGAATGCACAAAAGAACAGGGGGAAGTCCCTACATCTCCTAGTGTTGTGAGACTTGAAATGACACGGATAAGAGAGGGTTTTGGAATCAAGAATAAGTGTTTTAAAAGGGTGGCTGGTCAAGGAGCTAAAGTCACCCAGAGATCCCTGGAGTAATGGATGGTGAGGTGAGTTAAACATTAACTGTGGAGCTCTGGTTGAGCTGAACTGAATGGCAGATGAAAGATTGGTGGTCAAACAGGAGTGTGCGGAAATTGAAAGAAAGGCACAAGCAATAATGTTGGTTCAGCATTGGCTGATTTCAGGCAGTGGTGAAAAGGGACATTATACCAAATGTAATGCGAATTTCCTGTGTATATTGGTGTTAACGGGGTTATCAGGCTAATATGAAAGAAACAAGAAGTCATTATAAAACCTATTGTTTTGAATGGGAGTAACAGTTAGCTTATGACTTTGTTTTAATGGAACATTCTGGAGTGATCGAGAAGAAATGTGCAATTATTCAGATTTTCCATTTTTAAGAAACAATTTAGGTTATCAAAGCTCAGGAAGTATGTGGTGGGAAAGGGAAATATTTCCATTTTTGGCACAAAGCATGTCCAGATAAGATATAAAGTCAGACACAAAGTCAGTTCTCTCTTCTGAAACAATAACATTTCATCCCAATTTGAGAAAAGCAGCAAGGTGAGAGTCAAAATATGTCCAATCATTGTACCACTAATCGTAGGTATGAGGCAGTCAATGGAGCTGAGCTATGGACAGTTTGTGTGTTTCTCAGTCATATTCACAGAGGCAGATAGAGAGATTTGGATCTAACCATCATTATCACTTCAGATGGAGCCTCCTTGTGTCTCTCAGAAATGGAACCCACAAAGTGAAAATTTTGACTTTCATTGGTTGGTGTGTACTTTCAGGTGCTGGGTTCCTGATTCAAAACCCATTCACACCCATTCCTATTGGGGCTGAACCATGCAAACCTTGTGCTGCATCTTCACTTCCTGTGATATCTAAATGTATCCAATGTGATTTGAACTGCATACACTGGGCCCACAGCAGTGTGTGAGATTAGTAAATGCTCCAATTCCACCTGGGCTCTGAAAGGGAGTCTGTATCTCTGAAACTGCACTAAATCACAAGAGGCTGTTACTGAATGGGAAATGAGTGCCAGGTTGATATGGTTGTTAAGAAGGCATATGGTGTGTTAGGTTTTATTGGTGGAGGGATTGAGTTTCGGAGCCGTGAGGTCATGTTGCAGCTGTACAAAACTCTGGTGCGGCCGCACTTGGCGTATTACATGCAATTCTGGTCACTGCATTATAAGAAGGATGTGGAAGCATTGGAAAGGGTGCAGAAGAGATTTACCAGGATGTTGCCTGGTATGGAGGGGAAGGTCTTATGAGGAAAGGCTGAGGGACCTGAGGCTGTTTTCATTAGAGAGAAGAAGGTTAAGAGGTGACTTAATAGAGACATACAAGATGATCAGAGGATTAGATAGGGTGGACAGTGAGAGCCTTTTTCCTCGGATGGTGACGGCTAGCACGAGGGGACATAGCTTTAAATTGAGGGGTGATAGATATAGGACAGATGTCAGAGGTAAATTTTTTACTCAGAGAGTAGTCAGGGCATGGAATGCCTTGCCTGCAGCAGTTGTGGACTCGCTAACTTTAAGGGCATTTAAATGGTCATTGGATAAACATATGGATGATAATGGAATAGTGTAGGTTAGATGGGCTTCAGAGGTTTCACAGGTCGGCGCAACATCGAGGGCCGAAGGGCCTGTACTGCGCTGTAATGTTCTATGTTCTATGTTTTATGAGTGACCGATCAATATAAATTTTTTGATGAAGGAACAGAGAAGGTTGATGGAGGAACTGCACTTTATATTGTCTAGAAATATTTTAAGAAAGCCCTTGGCAAAATTTCTGTATAAGGTTTGTTACATAACTTGAGGGTCACAGATCAGGACAGTCAATGTCAGATTGGATAAGGCATTGTCTTAAAGACAAAAAGCAGTGAATTGTGGTAAATAGTTATCTTTCAGATCTGGGGATGGTAGACAGTGATGTTCCTCAAGGGTCAGTGCTTGGACCGCTGATTCACATATAGATGATTTGGATTTTAGGATAGAAACTGATATTTCAAAATTTGGTCGTGATAAAAAAGACTTACCAACTGAAGGAATAGCCAGCAGTGCTCTAAGAAGGTTAATGACATCCTCTGCTCCAACAGGGTGAATGTCACACACTGAAACCTTACACTCACTATCTCTGCCATAGCAATCACCTCCCACTAAGGCTCATTTTCTACTACTCTCACTATTGTCTGCAATACCTTCACCTACTTGCTATAGTTCTCTCCCCACTCTCTCAGACTACAAGCCCAGCTTGCCTTCTGCACCGTCTACTGACTCAACCAGAACAACTCATCGCCTTTTATCTGCCGGTACTAGAATAAACAGCTATACAATCTAATTTCTTCTCATTGTTGTGGGTAAATCACCACAAGTTACCTTTAATTCAGCTACTTATTAAGAAATCTATCAGACAGTCAATCAAATACTGAAACAATGACTTAAACTTTATTACACGTAGCAACCAAAATAAGACCCCTCAAGTAAGCAAGTTAAGCCTCACAATCAAACTATTACTTGTGGCTATTACTCGATTATGATGGAATCTGGGCAAGATTCTACCAATAGTGTCGATCTCTGGAAGGGTCCAGAGTTCGATCCTTGTGCAGTGTTGTTTTTTGAAGTTCTGCCCCTAAGTTATTCTGGAGTTGGATTCTTATACAATTATCTTTCAAGTTTGTGAAGTGACATTATTGGTGATTCAATAGATTCTTTCATCCCTAACACTGATTACTTTCCTGGAGGCCTCAAGTCTGTAGCTTGCATTTCTTACCGGAAGTAGCTACCCTGTTCCTTGTTACATTTGGGGTCAGCAGCCTGTTTAAAACACAGTTTTTCCTGAAATTAACACTTTTACTTCAGAATATTACTTCTTCATCCAGACCTTATTGCCTATTTGTCATGAGGTAGCAGGTTATCAAGCAGTTGTTATCTTCTTTCTCCCAGGAAACAAATTGTTTATGTTATTTCTTTTCAGAAATGGGTAATTCGAATATCACTTCTAATTTTTTTTATAACTGTTTCTCCTGGGCCCTTTCATCTCAAGAAACAATTTATTCCAGAAATAGTTACAGCTGATTCTTTCAATCCATGAAATTATTAAAGTAATGAAGTTTACACTATCATATCACTATATTCCCCTCCCCTTTCCATTTCACGAGAAGACAACACAGAGACGATCTGTATGGATGGAGAGGTGCCTGGCATTAAGATCCTTATGCCATATGAGCAGAGAATCCTGTCCCCCACAGGAGAAAATTGGGTCTACTCCTGCATTGATGCTGAGGCATTCATATCGAACTCTTGAACAAGAAACAAGGCAAGGCTACTCAGCCCTTTGAGCCTGTTCTGCCATTCAGTAAGATCATGCTGATCTGATTTTAACATCAACCCAATGTTCCTACATTTCCCTGAAAACCTTTCATCAAGTTGGTAAACAAAAATCTGTCCACTATTTTCTTAAAAATATTTAAAGATTCTGAATCCACTACCTTTTGAGGAAAGGCATTCTAAAGACTCACAGACCTCGGAAAGAAAAACTGTTTCCTTATCTCTGATTTAAACGGGCGACACCTTATTTTTAAACTATGACCCCTGGTTCTAATTTTTCGCACAAGAGGAAACATTCTGTCCACGTCCACCCAGTCAAGTCCCCTCAGGCTGTTGCTTGTTTCAACTAATTCACCTCTGACTCTTCTAAACTCTGAGGATACGGGTCTAGTCTGTCTACCCTTTCATCATAAGGCAATTCCTTATTCCAAGTATTAACCTGGTAAATCTTCTCTCAGAACTACTTCCAACACATTAGTATCCTTCCGTAAATACGGTGACCAATGCTGTACACTCACGTTAACCCAGCTGTCCATTTCATTCATTGTACACCACTTCTAACCACGGTCAGAATGTCTTCTCTCTCTTGTGTCTAGGAGGTGCCAGCAGGATGGCAAGCAGAGAAATGGGCTGATCTGCCAAAAGAAACCTCCACAACCTTAGAGGAAGAGAGCTCCTGGGTCTGACCTACCTACAACACCAATGTCACACTATCTCTAATACGATCCTAAAAACCATCTACAACACCACCATCATCACCAACTTCACCACCATTACTAGCACCATCTCCAAAACAATCTCCAACACCATCTACACCCCTGTACCTCACACCATTTCTAAAAGAATGCCCAGTGCCATGTCCAAAACCATCTCCAGCACCACAACATCATAGAATTATACAGAAGAGGTCCTGAAGTCCATTGAGTCTACACTAACAAAATGTTCCTCTAAATCTACAATGGTCCCACATTCCAGCAGTTGGCCCATCGCCTTGAATGTTATGACATTTCAAATGCCCATCCAACTACTTTTAAAGGTTGAAGTTTTAACTACCCTCTAGGCAGATGCCCAGCACCCTGTGGATGAAAATAGATTTCCTCAATTCCCCTCTAAACTTCCTGATTTTCGACTTAAAATGATGCCCCCTTGTTATTGACCCTTCAACTAAGCTGCTTCCTATTCAACCTGACCATACCTGTCCAAATTTTATACACCCCAATTAGATCCCTTCACTGGATTAAAACAACCCAAGCTGATCCAGTCTCTCTTCATGCTCCATCCCAGACAACATCCTAGTGAATCTCGTCAGAACTCCCTCCAGTGCAATCATAGCCTTCCTATCGTTTGACCAAAATTGCACAGTACTCCAGTTGTGGCCTACCCAGAGTCGTGTACAGCTCCAACATAATCTCCCTGCTCTTATAATCTATGCCAAGACTGATAAAGGGAAATGTCCTGTAAGCCTTCTTAACTACCCTATTAGCCTGTCTTGCCACCCTCAGGAATCTGTCTCAAACAGCCCAAGATCCCTCTGTTCTTCTGAGCTTCCAAGTGTCCTGCCTCTCCCTTATCTTGCTGCTTCTTCAAAGTGCATCACTTCATATTTATCAGGGTTAAATTCCACCTGTCACTGATCTGACCAATTCATTTAGAGTCATAGAGTAATGGAGCGTGGAAATAGGCCCCTCAGCCCAAACTGGTCCATGCTGACCATGGTGCCCACTCAGCTATTTTCATCTGACCGCATTTGGTCCATGTCCCTCTAAACCCTTCTCATCCATGCACCTATCCAAATGTTTTTAAATGTTGTTATTATACCTGCCTCAACTACTTTCTCTGACAGCCCATTCCATATACACACCACTCTCTGCGTGAAGAAGTTGCCCCTCAGGTCCTTCTTAAATCTATCCTCTCTCACCTTAAACCTATGCCCTCTAGTTTTCAAATCCCCATCCCTGGGAAAAAAACTTATTTGCATTCATCCTGTCTATGCCTCTCAAGATTTTATACACCTCAATAAGGTCACCCCTCATTCTCCTACGTTCCAAGGAATAATGTCCTATCATGGCCAACCTCTCCCTATAACTCAGGCTTACAAGTCCTAGAGACATCCTCATAAATCTTCTTTGCACACTTTCTTTTTTTCATAGAATCCCTACAGTGTGGAAACAGGCCTTTCAGCCCAACAAGTCCACACCAACCCTCAGAGCATCCCACCCAGGCCCATTCCCCTATAACCCACCTAATCAACACATCCCTAAACACTACGGACAATTTGACATGGAGAATCCACCCAGCCTGCACATTTTTGGACTGTGGGAGGAAACCAGAACACCCAGAGGAAACTTACACAGACTCAGGGAGAATGCACAAACTCCACACAGACAGTCGTCTGAGGGTGGAATCGAACCTGGGTCCCTGATGCTGTGAGGCAGCAGTGCTAACCACTGAGCCACCGTTGTCTAGGAGTATGATTCTTACTTAGGGTACCTTACGGTAGTGACATGTGAGAGGTACCTGGTAAAACTCCCAGATGAGCCCGGGTTTCTTGCTTCACTTTCTATATCTTTATATCTTGCTGCAACCTAAGACCTTCTTTCTCACTGTCAACCACTCAACCAATCTTTGTGTCATCTGCAGGCTTACTTTTCATGTCTCCTGTATTTTCTTCTACATCATATATATGCAAACTGCCTTCGACAATTACCCTCTGTTGCCTTCCACTAAGCCAGTTTTGAATCCAATTTGCCAAGTTTCCCTGGATTCCATGTGCTTTTACTTTATTTATCAATCTCCCAGGTGGTAGCTTGTCAAAAGCTTTGCTAAAATCCATATGAACTTACACCAACTGCACTACTCTCATCAACTCACTTGGTCACCTCTTCGAAAAATTCTTTCAAATTTATCAGGCATGACCCCACTTTGACAAAACCATGTTGACAATCGCCGATCAAGCCTTGACTGTCTAATTGGATACAAATTCTTTCCTCCACTATTTTCTCCAATAGTCTCCTTACTACTGATGAGAGGTCTATAATTCCCTGGACTCTCTCTACGACCTTTCTTATAAAGTGGAACTACATTAGTGTCCTGTTGCACCTCCCTGGAGCTGGACAGGGCTGGACAATTTTAATATTTCCTCACTCCATATGTCAAACTACTCAAGAACCTCATAGTCCCTCTCCCCAAATTCTGTACCTGCCTCCTGTGTGTGGATGAAGGCGGGGGGCATTGTAGAGTGAGTGAAGTGTCAGGCTGGTTCAGTTGGGTGTCCTTGGGGAGAAGTTGGATGTGCCTAGCAGTGGGATAAGTGAGGCGGGAGTGAGAACAGTGGTTATCGAGTATACATTGTGAAGGGGTCACATTTAGGCAAGTATAGTTGGGAAGGAAGGTGACAGCGGAGTGTGATGCAGGAAGGGAAGGAGTAGGGGGTCTCAGATATTCGGAAGGGTTGGTCGGAGTGAGTGATTAGGGGTATATATGTGTTGAGTCAGGAGGGTCAGTTTTATAGGGACCCTGGAGTTAGAACAAGCTTTAATCTACCTTCTTCTTGGTTAATTATGAATGCAAGGGAGGCTAAATTCTCCAATACCCCGACTCTAGCTCAGAGTTGGGGACTTCCTCAGAAGGTTCCAGATGCCAGGTAATTAAAATGTAAACTCCCCAGGAAATGACTGTGTTGTCAGTAATTTGAGACTTTCCTGAGAGGCTCACATGTCTTAAAGGATACATCTAATCTCCGACTATCCACAGTCTGGAAGATCTGGACTTTCATGTTCCTCCTTTCTTTTGTTAATCCATTCATGCAATAGATAAATAAATTGCATGTATTATAATCAAAGGAATATTATCGCTATGGCAGGATAGTACTGCTTTCATTTCATCTGTGTTAAAGGACAAAGCTGCTGTCAGTTTTTATTCATTTGTAGATTGAAGTCAGTGCAGTTGTCTAATAAGTGTAGGATCAATCTGACCTTAGACTGGTCACTCACTGCAACCATTAAACATTCAATATGGTATAATAATTAACCTGTATCGGAGATAATAGGTACTGCAGATGCTGGAGAATCCGAGATAACAAGGTGTGGAGCTGGATGAACACAGCAGGCCGAGCAGCATCATAGGAGCAGGAAGGCTTGACGTTTCGGGCCTAGACCCTTCATCAGAAATGGGGGAGGGGAAGAGGGTTCTGAAATAAATAGGGAGAGGGGGAGGTGGATAAAAGATGGATAGAGGAGAGGATAGGTGGAGAGGAGGCAGACAAGTCAAAGAGGCAGGGATGGAGCCAGTAAAGGTGAGTGCAGGTGGGGGGTAGGGAGGAGATAGGTCAGTCCACGGAGGACGGACAGATCAAGGGGGTGGGATGAGGTTAGTAGATAGGAGATGGGGGCGGAGCTTGAGGTGGGAGGAGGGGATAGGTGAGAGGAAGAACAGGTTAGGGAGGCAGGGACGAGCTAGGCTGGTTTTGGGATGCGATTGGGGGAGGGGAGATTTTGAAGCTTGTGTATGGCGCACTGACCTCTACATTGTTGAGGCCAGGCGCCAACTCTCCGACACCTCCTCCTACCGCCCCCTGGATCATGGCCCCACCCCCGAGCACCAAACCATCCACAACCTCATCACTTCAGGTGACCTCCCACCCACCGCCTCCAACCTCATTGTTCACCAATCCCGCACCGCCCACTTCTATCTCCTTCCCAAAATCCACAAACCTGAATGCCCCGGTCGACCCATTGTCTCCGCCTGCTCCTGCCCCACTGAACTCATCTCCACCTATCTAGACTCCATTTTCACCCCCTTGGTCCAGGAACTCCCTACCTACGTCCATGACACCACCCACGCCCTCCACCTCCTCCAGAACTTCCAATTCCCCGGTCCCCAACACCTCATTTTTACTATGGACATCCAGTCCCTATACACCTGTATTCCCCATGCAGATGGCCTAAAGGCCCTCCACTTCTTCCTGTCCCACAGAACTGACCAATTCCCCCTCCACTGACACACTCATCCACTTAGCCAAACTCGTCCTCACCCTCAACAACTTCTCTTTCAATTCCTCCCACTTCCTACAGACAAAGGATGTGGCCATGGGTACCCGCATGGGCCGAAGCTATGCCTGCCTCTTTGTAGGTTACGTGGAACAATCCCTCTTCCGTACCTACACTGGCCCTAAACCCCACCTCTTCCTCCGTTACATTGATGACTGTATCGGCGCCGCCTCGTGCTCCCACGAGGAGCTCGAACAGTTCATCCATTTCACCAACACCTTCCACCCCAACCTGAAGTTCACCTGGACCATCTCCAACACTTCTCTCTCCTTCCTGGACCTCTCTGTCACCATCTCGGGTAACCACCGAGAAATCGATGTCCATTTCAAGCCCACTGACTCCCACAGCTGCCTGGAATACACCTCCTCCCACCCACCTTCCTGCAAAAATGCCATCCCCTATTCCCAATTCCTTCGCCTCTGCCACATCTGCTCCCAGGATGGGGCATTCCACTCCCGTACATCTCAGATGTCCTCATTCTTCAAGGACCGCAACCCTGCAGTGGTCGAGAACGCCTTCGACCGGGTCACCCGCATTTCCTGCAACTCATCCCTCACACCCCGTCCCCGCAATAATAACCAAAAAAGAATCCCCCTCGTCCTCACGTACCACCCCACCAACCTCCGGATCCAACGCATCATCCTCCGACACTTCCGCTATCTGCAATCCGACCCCACCACCAAAGACATTTTTCCCTCCCCACCCTTGTCTGCTTTCCGGAGGGACCACTCCCTTCGTGACTCCCTTGTCCACTCCACACTCCCCTCCAGCCCCACCACACCTAGCACTTTTCCCTGCAACCGCAAGAAGTGCTACACCTGCCCCCACACCTCCTCCCTCACCCCAATCCTAGGCCCCAAGAAGACTTTCCACATCAGGCAGATGTTCACCTGCATATCTGCCAATGTGGTATACTGCATCTGCTGTACCCGTTGTGGCCTCCTCTACATCAGGGAAACCAAGCGGAGGCTTGGGGACCGCTTTGCAGAACACCTGCGCTCAGTTCGCAACAAACAACTGCACTTCCCAGTCGCAAATCATTTCAACTCCCCCTCCCATTCCTCAGACGGCATGTCCATCCTGGGCCTCCTGCATTGCCACAATGATGCCACCCGAAGGCTGCAGGAACAGCAAATCATATTCAGCCTGGGAACCCTGCAGCCCAATGGTATCAATGTGGATTTCACAAGCTTCAAAATCTCCTCTCCACCAACCGCATCCCAAAACGAGCCCAGCTCGTCCCCACCTCCCTAACCTGTTCTTCTTCTCACCTATCCCCTCCTCCCACCTCAAGCCCCACCCCCATCTCCTATCTACCAACATCATCCCGCCTCCTTGACCTGTCCGTCCTCCCTGGACTGACCTATCTCCTCCCTACCCCCCCACCTACACTCACCTTTACTGGCTCCATCCCCGCCTCTTTGACTTGTCTGCCTCCTCTCCACCTATCCTCTCCTCTATCCATCTTCTATCCGCCTCCCCCTCTCTCCCTATTTATTTCAGAACCCTCTTCCCCTCCCCCATTTCTGATGAAGGGTCTAGGTCCTAAACGTCAAGCCTTCCTGCTCCTATGATGCTGCTTGGCCTGCTGTGTTCATCCAGCCCCACACCTTGTCATCTATAATAATAAACCTTGCGTATTTTATTCATTATTATTTGCTGTGGGGAAGTGGGCACTGTTCACAAGACCAGTATTTCTGTCACACCCATAGATGACCTGAAAAGATAATGACGTACCTTCTGCTGTAACAACAAAGCAGTGGCTGATACATGAGTCTGATGATGGTGTGTGTTAGAGTCAAAAGTTGGAGGAGGCGATGTCCTCATGATGTTGCTGATCTGGCCCTTCAACACTGATCCAAAATATCTTATACTGTCCCTGAACTAACACTATCAGATGGACTAAAACAAGGGGATACTTTCTTCTGAGGTTAAAATTATTACAGAGATAGTAGGGTCTCGACCCGAAACATCAACTTTCCTGCTCCTCTGATGCTGCTTGGCCTGCTGTGTTCATCCAGCTCCACAACGTTTTATCTCAGATACTTCCTTCTGTTTGGGAGAAGCTTTAATCCTTCCCACCAGTAACTGCAGCTTTGCCAGAGTATTGGTCATATGAAAAATATAATTTGCATTAGACTTTGACTAAAAGCAAACTGAGTGACCAATAAGACATGAAATAACATGTCTGCATTATTTCATTTTAGGTACAGACTAAACAAATGTCTGGCTCCAAAAAATCATTATCAATTGAAAATCAGAGGCAAGGTTTGTCAAAAGTGCTGGCATTTCCAACAGATCCAGGAACAGTATGTGAAATGATTCAAGTTCAACATGGAGAAGGCCACTGAGCAGCGTACCCTCCTTCAGCCTGATCTGGAGTCTGACACCAGCCCAAAGATGGCATAGGATTTATCAGGAGTCATAAATCTTACAGAGGTTTTGAACTCTTTAGAATTCAATTCTTTCGAAGAGGGATGAGGTGACATTCAAAAGATCTCTCAATATATCATTGATTGAAGCAGCCGGGAGGCCACCGATGTCAACTGTGGAAAGAGAGCCAAACAGATTATTTTGCATCGGACTGGACCATAATGCTCCCTCTTTTTCTGAGCAGGGTGGTGCAGTGTAGACGGCAGCAAGTTATGAGTCTGCAAATCAATGTGTCGGCAGCACGATCGGTGTGTGCAGAACCTTGCAGGAATGGCAGAGTAGCTGCGCAGTCGCACAGATTAGAGGAAACACTACTTAGGACTAGGAGTACATTAGACCCTTCAGCCTTTTGACCCTGTTCCACCTGTCAATACAATCATGACTGATCTGGTTGTGGCCTCAACTACACTTCCCTGTCTGCTCACTATAGCTTTTGACTCCCTGTAAAAATCTATCCACCCCAGCCTAGAATAAATCCATTGACCCTGCTTCCACTACTCTCCAGGGAAGAGAATTCAGCATACAAATGCCCTCTTCAGAGAAAATATTTCTCTTCATCTCATCAAAGAAAGGAGCCCTCTTATCTTAAACTGTGTGGCCTTGTTCTACTTTTCCCCACAAGGGTAAACATCATCCCAGTATCCTATCAATTTCCTTTTGGATCTTATCTGCTTCAATAAGATCACCTCTCATTGTTCTAAACTCCACTGAGTACAGGTCCAACTTTACCTCATAGCAAAAGTCCTTCATCCAAGGAATGATTTGAGTGGATCTTCTTTGAATAGCTTCCAATGCAATTTTTACCCTCTTTTAACAAAGAAATTCAAAATTATGCACAATTCTCCTGATGTGGTCTCACCTTACAACTGCAATAAAACCTCTCTACTTGCATATTCTATTTAACTTGCAATGAACAACAGCATTCCATTTGTTTTCCTAATCACTTGCTGTACCTGTAATCTCTCTCTACAAAGAAAGAACAAAGTACAAAGAAAATTACAGTACAGGAACAGGCCCTTTGGCCCTTCAAACCTACACCAACATGCTGCCTATCACAACTAAAACACCTTACCTTTCCGAGGACCGTATCCCTCTATTCCCATCCAATTCATATATTTGTCAAGATGCACTTTAAAGTCACTATAGTATCTGCTTTCACTACTTCCCCTGGCAGCGAGTTCCAAGCACCCACCACCTTCTGTGTAAAAAACTTGTCTCGTACCTCACCTTTAAACCTTGCCCCTCGCACCTTAAACCCATGGCTCCTGGTAACTGACTCTTCCATCATGGGAAAAAGCTTCTGACTATCCACTTTGTCCGTGCCCTTCATAATCTTGTAGACCTCTATCAGGTTGCCCCTCCGTCACTCCAGTGAGAACAACCCAAGTTTCTCCAATCTCTCCTCATAGCTAATGCCCACCAAACCAGGCAACATCCTGGTAAATATTTCCTGTACCCTCTCCAAAGCCACCACATCCTACTGGTAGTGTAGTGACCAGAATTGAACATAATATTCCAAATGCAGCCTAACTAAAGTTCTATAAAGCTGCAACATTACTTGCCAAATTTTAAACTCAATGGCCCAGCTGATGAAGGCAAGCCTGCCATATGCCTTGTTGACTACCTTCTCCACCTGCGTTGCCACTTTCAATGACCTGTGTACCTGTACACCCAGATCCCTTTGCCTATCGGTACTCTTAAGTGTTCTGCCATTTACTGTATATTTTCCATTTGGATTAGACCTTCCAAAATGCATTACCTCACATTTTTCCAGATTAAACTCCATTGCCATTTCTCTGCCCAAGACACCAACCGATTTATATCCAGCTGTATCCTTTGACGGCTCTCATCGTTATCCGCAATTTCACCAAACTTTGTCATCAGCAGACTTTCTAATCAAACCAATTATAGTTTCGTCCAAATCATTCCTATATATTACAAATAGCAAAGGTTCCAACGCTGATCCCTGAGGATGTCCAGTAGTCACAGCCCTCCATTCAAAAATGCACCCTTCCACTGCTACAATCTGTCTTCTAAAACTGAGCCAGTTTTTTATCCATCTTGCAAGCTCACCTCTGACCCCGTGCGACTTTACCTTCTGTATCAGCCTACTATAAGGGACCTTGTCAAAGACCTTACTGATGTCCGTGTAGATAACATCCACTGCCCGACACTCATTGATCATCTTCATCACTTCCTCATAAAACTCAACCAAGTTAGTGAAACACAACCTCCCCTTCACAAAACCCTGTTGCCTCTCACTAATACACCCACATTTTTCCAAGTGGGAGTAAATCCTGTCTGAAGAATCCTCTCCAATAATTTCCCTACCACTGACATAAGGCTCACCAGCATGTAATTGGCTGGATTATCCTTACCACCCTTCTTAAACAAAGGAACAATGTTGGTTATTCTCCAATCCTCTGGGACCTCCCCTGTAGCCAGTGAGGATACAAAGATTTCCCTTAAGGCCCCAGCAACTTCTTCCCTTGCCTTTCTCAGTATTCTGGGATATATCCTATCAGGCCCTGGGGACTTGTCTACCTTAATGTTTTTCAAGATCCCCAGTACATCCTCTATTTTGATCTCAGCGTGACCCAAACTATCCCCTTCCCCAGATCATCATCCACCAAGTCCTTCTCTATGGTGAATACTGACGCAAAGTATTCTATTTGAATAATAAGCTGCTTTTCCACTCTTTCTGCCAAAGTGGAAATGTTTACATTTTCTCACATTGCTACGTTTTCTCCCTCAACAAGGTGAAACAGATTGAGAGAGCAAGGTTCCTTGTAGCATGTGGAAAGCACACAATTTTGCAATACCTTCATGTCAACACCAAGAACGACTAGAGCTATGAGGACCTATGGGAACCTCCAGTGGCTACTGTTCCATCAACCTGCAGTTAGTGTGTGACCACCTGCTGGACATCAATTCAGTGAATTCATACTATTTGGAAAGTAACCATGAAGTCATCAACCTGAGGCAGTGAATCACTCCCCCAAGCATCAAGCCTCTAGGGTGAAACGGAGAATGTATCCTCAGGAATAAAGACATTCTCCTGGCCACACCGCTACTGACCTATTTTTCCTTCACTCAACCTTGCAGGATACTGTGCATATAAAGGGACATCATGGAGAAGATTATGTCAAGCAATGGTTCCAATGTGTGTATCTCCAATGGGGTGTCTCTGGTATGGGTTGAAGTGGGTATCAAGTTCATCGTGGTTCGCTACAACCTCCATAACATTACCATTATGAGGTATAGCCATTGCTATCACGAAGCTGTGGTTAGCTTGAAAGGAGAAGGAGAAGGCAAGTACAAAGCAGCCTGGACCCCTCCACTCTAGATGAACTGTCTGATAGCACCATCTCTGACCCTGGCTCTATAAGACAAATTTCCATTCCCATTTCCACCATGCATCCACAACGGCTTGTTCATCTCCATCCATCAGTAAAATCCAACCATAAAAATCTTTCCATACACATATGTATCCAACAAAACATTTGATTCTACAAACAAAACTAAACTGATCGTCTTTGTGTATTGCTGTCTGCCAACCTTGCAGGTGCCTCTGTATGAGCCAGTGTGCCAGCACAGTCCTATGCACTGGCTGCAACATGACTGTTGAAAAATGATTGATTCTCTCTGGGATAGTAGGCGTGACCTCAGGCAGCTTGAGACCCCAGCTTCAGACAGCACTATTAACAAGAGGTAGACACTCCACAAATGTCCCCCAGCTCATTGATGAGGGAGCCCAAACATCAGCACAAAAAACAAGGCTGAAGCATTTACAACAATTTTCAGCCACAAGTGCCAAATAAGTAACCAAAAGAACCACAGATGCTGGAAATCAGAAACAAAAACAGAAATTGCTGGAACAACTCAGCAGGTCTGGCAGTATCTGTGGAGAGAAATCACAGTTAACATTTCCAATTCAGTGACCCTTTTTCAGAACTGATGGTAGCAAGGAACTCTCATTTTTACTGGCTCCATCCCCGCCTCTTTGACCTGTCTGTCTCCTCTCCACCTATCTGCTCCTTTATGCATCTTCCATCCGCCTCCCCCCCCCACCAATTATTTCAGAATCCCCTTCCCCTCCCTCATTTCTAAAGAAGGGTCCGGACCCGAAACATCAGCTTTCCTGCTCTTCTGATGCTGCTTGGCTTGCTGTGTTCATCCAGCTCTGCACCTTGTTAACTGTAGCTAGGAAAACATTACTTTTTGTGTAGAAAATAGGGTAGGGGTGGTGTAAGGAGTAAACGGTAATTGGAAATAAAACCCAAAGAAAGAGAAAAGCAATTGGACAGGAGAAGTGGATAATGCTCACCCTAGAAGATTGAATAGCTGCTAATGTAGACTATTAATAGCTAACAATGAGTTGTGTGTAATAGCAGACCATGTGATAACAAGGCCTGGTGTGTGATGGTGGGGGAAAAGTGAGGAAAGGTACTAAAACCCAAAAATTTTGTTAAATTCGATATTGAGTCCAGAAGGCTGTAGAATTCCCAAGCGGAAAATGAGGTGTTATTCTTCCAGCTTACAATGAACTTCACTAGAGCACTGCAGCAAGTCTGAGACAGAGGTGTTGGCCAGGGAACATGGTGGTGTGTTGAGGTGGTAGGCAATTGAAAGCTCAAATAAATGAGGAGTTTCATTTGGATAAATACAAGGCATTACATTTTGGTAAAACAAATAAGGGCAGGACTTATAATACAATTAATAGTGGGGTCAAGGCTAGTTTGTAGAACAGAGAGACCTAGGGATTCAGGTACATAATTCTTTGAAATTTGCATCTCAGGTAGACAGGGTGGTAGGATGGAGTTTAGCATCCTCGTCTTTGTTGCTCAAACTTTTGAGTATAGGACGTGGGATGTCATGTTGAGGTTATATAGGACATTGGTGAGGCTTTTTCTGGATACTGCGTGCAGTTCTGGTTGCCCTGTTATTGGAAGCATGATGTGGAGGTGCTAGTTTTGGACTGGGATGGACAAGGTCAGAAATTACATGACACCAGGTTATAGTCCAACAGGTTTAGTTGAAGACACGAGCTTTCAGAGTCTAGATCCTTCTTCAGGAAGGATATTATTAAACTAGAGAGGGTTCAGAAAAGATTTACCAGAATGTTGCAGGGAATGCAGGGATTGAGTTATAAAAATAGACTGGGATTTTTTATTTTCCGCTGGAGAAGAGGAAGTTGAGGGGTGACCTTAGACGTTTAAGGTCATGGGTACAGATAACCAGCAAAAGAGAGGGCAGCTGAGAGCCATTACAGTGGAATTCTGGGAGACATCACAGTTTTTTTTTGAAAAAATATACTTTATTCATAAAATATAAAAAATAAACAAATTTACAGACCTACCAGGTCATTATATCTGCTCCAGATTACCCAGGGGGTACATACGCCAACTAAAGGAAAAAACAACAAAAACAAAAGAAAAAACTCCCGGTTGGCCCCCTGACCAGTTGGAGGAGGCCCCAGCTGGACCCAGTTATTGAAAGGGCCCCTGTTATATTCCAGCCGAGGGGTCTTACACGGTGGTCTTTCCCCATCGCGCCTTGGCGGTGGCCGCCCCAAGCTTTAGCGCTTCCCTCAGCACGTAGTCCTGGACCTTGGAGTGCACCAGTCTACAACACTCGGTCGGGGTCAGTTCTTTCAGCTGGAAGACCAGCAAGTTGCGGACAGATCAAAGAGCGTCTTTCACCGCATTGATGGTCTTCCAGGCGCAGTTGATATTGGTCTCGGTGTGCGTCCCAGGAAACAGCCCGTAGAGCACGGAGTCCCGTGTCACGGAGCTGCTTGGGACGAACCTCAACACATACCACTGCATTCCCCTCCAGACCTCCTGCGCGCAGGCGCAGTCCGAAGGAGGTGATTGACAGTCTCGTTTCCCCCCCGCCAGTCCCCCCCAGGCGCCTTGAGGGCAGCGTGCGGTGGCGCAGAGAGTCCAGGCATGCATAAATGATCTCACTGGTAGGGCCCCTCTCACCACCAGCCAAGCGATGGAGACATCGCTACAGTTATCACAACTGTACAGGAGACCTCTGCAGGACACCATCTGTGAGACAGCAAAGGACAGTGAATCAGAGGGTGGCTGAGAGTCACTGCCACAGTCATAGTGCCTGTACAGGAGGTCAGAGAGAACCTGAAACACTACACTGGTGTTTCTCACCCTCCTTCCTTTAACCAAAAAAAAAGACTGAGGAGGATGACTGGCAAGGTAAAGGTGTACAAGGGATCAGCCATTAAGAGAGTGGGACAGTGTTAGAGTGGAAGTGGTGAGGCTTTTGCTTGAGAGGTTTTGGCTGGATACAGATAAGGGCTCTTTAACTCTACTTTCTTTCTGTCTCTACTGACAGCAGTAGTGTTGGCATTTAGGGCAGTGGCATACTCCTCTTACACCACCTGCATGCCACTAAAGCTCAGGACTCAGATCACACAATCCAGTCCCCTTCACCTCTGCTGATCACCTTGTGTTGTCTGTTTGGGGTGGTTGGTGTTGAATTTCTCTAGGTCGAAGCCTTGTGCAGCATATCTTTTAATATGGGAATGCTGTTACACACAATGTTCTTGACAGCAGTACGTCCAGTTCCAGTGGCAAGGGTTTTTCTGCACTGCTGCTGCCTTTATCCATCATCTCTGCTGTTGATATCACACAAATATCTTCCACCTTAAATTGCTATTGAAGACTTGTTATCCTTCCATAGAAATTTGATGGGACTGCCTCCTACCTCACCTCTACAAAGTGTCTCCCTGCACCATCTCCCTAGCATTACACACCCACACTGGAGAGGCCTGGATCCATCTTGACCGAGTTCACATCCAGTAACAATGGATAAAGTGAAGCACCTTCCTCTGCTTCCCTCACTGAAGCCTGCCGCACTGGTCCTTCTAGTGGCAAAGCTCTATATCCCTCAGATAGGAACTGTAGATGCTGGAGTCAGAGATAATAATGTGGAGCTGGAGGAGCACAGCAGGCCAGGCAGCAGAGGAGCAGGAAAGTTGACATTTCAGGTCAGGACCCTTCTTCAGAAAAAGGGTCACGACCTGAAACCTGAAACCTTTCCTGCTCCTCTGATGCTGCCTGACCTGCCGTGCTCGTCCAGCTCTACACTGAGCTCTGTATCCCGGTTTTGATTCCTGTGCCTGTCCCTGTTGATACAGGCAAGGTACTCTGCAATCCTGAGCGAAATGACCCAGTCAACCACAATTATAAACACTATACTAGAGGTCAGGTGTCCCCTTGGATTTGGCATCAACCTGAACCCACAGGCACTGCATGTGGAGACAGGAAACCTCAAAGATTAACATCACCACCTCTTCCTTGGGCCCCTTCTTCATTTCTCCACACTGGACCAGCATCAGAACCTTTTACAGGAACCAGTTCCTACTCTAACTCCCCTTTCCCTTCAATACCTCTTGAATTTCCTCCTCCCAGGCTCAAACCATTTACCTTAATGTCCATTTCTCATCATGTATCATCCATAGGGTCAAAGTTGTCTCATGCCTTCTTGCCACCTTCCAAAGCATGTGCTACTAAAAATTCTGAACCAATTGGAATAATTGCATCCAGTTAACCTAGCATGATCCATATTCCAAAAACATGAGTAAAATCAATCAATTTATAACCATGCTTATGCACCCATGCGCTTACCTTTTATTTGTCTACACCTATTTAAGTCTTCTACTGGATACCGTCTTATAACCTACTGCAGTTAATATAGCTTCCTTCATATCTTCCAGTTCTCCTCCCCTTTCACACTGAGGAGTGGGTAATGCAGACTGAACTAACACATTAACACTTAATTTAACTTTTTCATCTGTCATCAAGACTATGTAAAAGTATTTGTTGATAGATGTTTTGAAATAAAAAGGACCTTTAGTGGGTTTAAAAGTGGAGATATCTTTAGCAATTTCTCCCAATTGCACTATTTTGAGCAGGGGTGTACAAGTGACTGATTGCAGGTCTTCACCTACTGTGTGAAGAGTAGTCACAGGATTTATCAGGGTGGGGACAGGTTTTTGGGGTATTGAGGGATCCAGAAAGGGACGTGGGGGTCCCCATTCATCACCACAGGCAGCATACCTCCAGGCAGTCTCTGCTAGCACCCCCCCAAAATCCACTCTAAGCATCAAGTCCCCCAGACTCAGTTGTCCCAAATGCACACATCATTCCTTGCATTTTTTAAAAAAAAGATAGCTGAGATTTTAAATGTATCTATCTTGTGTTAGCACTTTGATCAGCTACAGAAATTATACTCTCTTGGCCTACACACAGATCTTTAAAGGTAACCTAAAAATTTATTTTCATTCAGTTCTTTCACAGCCCATTTGGCCACATCTTGCTCACTATTTGCACACTGTTGTTCATAGTAAGCCTTCTCACATCAGGTCTGAAACTTGCCCATGTGCAAAACATTTATCTGACTCCTTTGCTCTTGTTCTGCCATTTATCCACATAAGTTATCCATCTTTCTATGTAATTGCTCATTTTCCTCATGAAACTTATTTTTTTAAATTTTTCTAACTCTTTTCCCTTTAACTATTCCAAACAACTAACTATTGCTGCAGCCTTACTAAGCTTAGAAGAAGGCTTTCCTTGCTCAGTGCGTGTTTCTTCCCAATGTTTCTGACCTACTGACCCCAGACCCAGTACTAATTTACACGCAATGATCAACCCACTTGGGCCATTTCTTATTTAGTACCTCTTCTCATTCTTGGCAATCTTCCATCCTTAAATCTTAACCCTTTCGGCATCTAAGGGATATAATGAGCAACCAGACTTTTTTTTACAAATTTTGCTGCTGCTTATCACACTCAGCTAACACCCAATTTATTTCCAATTATTGATCAATCCACCTGTGATACAAGGCTGGTGAGTTGGACTTCAGGGCAACTTAAAGTCATTTCTGATTGAAGGCCAACCAGAGACACCAAAAACTGTTGCCTGAAAAACCATGCTTATGCGCCCATGTGCTTACCTTTTATTTGCCTACACCTATTTAAGTCTTCTACTGGATACCGTCTTATAACCTACTGCCTGCTACCCAGGTACTTGTCCATTGTTTGGCAGGCAAAAGACAGGGAACCAACTCAGAATCTATTTAAACAAACCCTTCTTTATTTAATATTTTATGCACCAATACTCAATATAAAACATATGCATTCTAGCATTTACTTCTTATTTCATCCAACTTTAACTTACTTCTTTTAACTTCACTTTATCTTGCCTTGCTTAATCCACATTTAACCTTAAGCTTAACTTCATAAGTTTGGCTTCAATCAAATACTACACCAAATCAAGCGGTGACCAGCTTGGTCTCCATGTGGGTTTCTTTGTTCTCTCTGAAGGTTACATCATGACATATGCCCATACATGATCTCAAAGCCTTCTCCTCAAAAAAAATTCTTTGTTCTGTTAATTTATCTGAAAATATGCTGCTTTCCAGAAAGATCTCTGGAACTCAGCCAATGAATTGATCAAATTGAACTGATCACATTGTTCGATCCCAGCCGATGAAGTTTACTGGTAAACAACTAAACATGTGGCTCCAGACCCACAGCAAAATGGTTGACTCTTAACTGCCTGTGGGCAATCAGGGTGTGCAATAAATGCTGGCCTAGCCAGATATGGCCTCATCCTGTGAATGAATGAATAAAATAAAACACAGGAAACTGCACAACACAACATATCCTGGCTACAGTTTTAACTGAGGTCAAAGTTTAAACTAACTTGAGCAAAATTCCCAGCATACTTGATTGTGCCTCTTGACCAGTCCAGTAGTTATTTCTGCCACTGATCGCTTGACCACAGCATGAACAGGCTGCTGGAATGAGTGAGTACATAGCATCTGAGACTCAATATAAAAATGTATAGGGTGACACAGTTTGCTTGGAAGAATGAGAAGAGATAATACAAGCTAAATGTCCTCATTTTAAATGGGAGTGCAAGAACACATCAACAAAGCTTTTGCCCACAAAATGCAGTACAATTTAAGAAAATAGTTAATGATCCTGGGATCTTGAACTGTATAACTAGAGGCAAAAAGTGAAAATTAATAGTGGGTTTAATGGCAGTCAGTATTCGAGTGGGTTAGTCTGAGTTGTTTGGGATTCATATCACTATCTGCGGAGACAGCATGGTAGTAGATAGATGTGGGACTATGAGAAATAAGATTAATTCGAGATTCATACAGGGTTTTAGGAAGATTATGGGGGTGTGGGAATAATTTGAGATTGATACAGGGCCATAGGGAGAAACATAGAAACTGAAAAAAAAGGACTAAGTTTAGGCCATTTGTCCCATCAATCCTGCCTCACGTTCAACATGAACATAGTTGAGGCTTAAAACCATCCTCTTGCTCTCTTCCCACCCTCTCCCTTTATCCTTAGAAATCTATCTACATTCTTAAATATATTCTGTAACCTTACCTCCACAGCCTTCTGTAGTACAGAATTCCATAGGTTCAGCTGTCTCTGAATGAAGAAATTTCTCCTCCTCACAGTTCAAGATGGCCTAACACATATCCTAAGAGAGTGACCCTTTGTTCTTGACTCCCCTCACCATCGTTCCTGCATCCTGTTTGTCCAACCTGTTAGAGTTTTATGTTTTCAATCAGAGACCCTTTCTTTCTTCTAAGCTCTGCTGAGTATAGGCCTAGTGACCCAACCTCTCTTCATATGGCAGACCTGGAATCAGTCTGATGGTTCTGTATATTCTATTTGGTCAGGATTCTACAGATTCTATAGACTCTGGAATAGTCCCTGCAGATTGGAGGGTAGCTGATATCACTCCAATATTCAAAAAGGGAGGTAGAGGGAAAACAGGGAATTATAGACTGATGAGCCTAACATCGGTAGTGGGGATCATTCTCAAATTCATTATCAAGGATTTTATAGCAGAGCATTTAGAAAGCAGTGGCAGTATCAGACAGAGTCAGCATGGATTTATGAAGGTGAAATGATGCTTGATAAATCTGATGGAATTCTATGAAGACGTAACTAGTAGAATTGACAAGGGGGACCCAGTTGATGTAGCATATTTGGACTTTCAGAAAGTGTTTGACAAAGTCCCATAACTAGTGGTGTGCCACAGGGATCGGTGTTGGAACCCCAGCTATTCACAATATATATTAATGATTTGGATGAGGGAGTAAAATGTAACATCTTAAAGTTTGCAGATGATGCCAAGTTGGGTGGGAGGGTGAACTGTGACGAGTTTGCAGAGATCCTTCAGCATGATCTGGACAGGTTGGGTGAGTGGGCAAATCAATGGCAGATGCAGTATAATTTGGATAAATGTGAGGTTATTCACTTCAGAAGTAAAAACAAGAAGGCAGATGACTACCTGAATAGCTGTAAATTGGGAGAGGGGAGAGTGCAGCGGGACCTCGGTGTCCTTGTGCACCATTCACTGAAGGTAAGTGTGCAGGTGCAGCAGGTGGTAAAGAAGGCAAATGGCATGTTGGCCTTCATCGCGAGAGGTTTCGAGTACAGCAGCAAGGATGTGTTGTTGCAGCTATACAGGGCCTTGGTGAGGCCACACCAAGAATATCATGTGAAGTTTTGGTCTCCTTTTCTGAAGGTTTACCAGGCTGATTCCTGGGATGGTGGGACTGACGTATGAGAAGAGATTGACTAAGTTGGGATTGTTTTCACTGGAGTTCAGACGAAGGAGGGAGGAACTCATAGAGACTTATAAAACGCTAATAGGACTGGACAGGGAAGATGCAGGGAGGATGTTCTCAATGGTGGGTGTATCCAGAATCAGGGGTAACAGTATGAGGATTTGGTGTAGACCATTTAGGACAGAGATGAGGAGACATTTCTTCACCCAAAGAGCCTGTGAAATTCATTACCACAGGAAATAGTTGATGTCAAAACATCAAATGTATTCAAGAGGTGACTAGCTACAGCTCTTGGGGTGAATGGGGAGAAAGCAGGATTAGGCTATTGAGTTGGACAATCAGCCATGATCATGAAGAATGGTGGAGCAGGCCCAAAGGGCAGAATGGCCTCCTCCTGCTCATATCTTCTATGTTTCTATGAATCTTCACTACACTCCCTTTATGGCAAATATATCTTATGTAAGAAGATCATAACTGCACAAGTGTCGTCTCACCAAAGCCCTGTACACCTGCAGTAAGACTTCCTTGCTCCTGTATTCAAATCCTCTCACTGAAGACAAACATACCATCCACAGTCCTAACTGTCTGCTGCAATTGTATGCTTGCTTTCAGTGATGGTATACAAGAACACCCAGTTCCCTGTTCCCAATTATCCTCAACTAGATAATAACCTGCTATTCATTTTATTTCCAATCAAAGTGGATGATTTCACTTTTATTCATGTTGTATTTCATTTGCATCTAAGTTACAAACAAAGTACAACTCGGAACCTTTTCACTTGATCCTGTTTTCCAAATTGTGGATATTTATCATGATTAGGTGGGGCCCAAACTCTGATCCCTGTGGTATCCCAGCAGTCATGGCCTCCTTTACTAAAAATGAATTTATTCTCATGCTGTTTCTTGTCTGTTAAATAATTCCTCAATCCATGCCAGTATGTTATCACCAATTTTATACAGGGGTTTATCAAAAGCTTTCTGAACATTCAAATGTACCATATCCACTGCTTCTCCCTCACTTACTCTGTTAGTTACATCTTCAAAAAGTGCCCAGCAGATCTGTCAAAAATGATTTCGCTTTCATACCTTGTCATGACTATGTCAGACTCCTGCTCATTGACTACAGCTCCACATTCAACACCATTATACCCTTCAGACTGATCTCAAAACTGCAAGACCTCAGTCTCAGCTCCACCCTCTGCAATTGGATCCTCAGTTTTCTGACCCACAGACAGCAATCAGTGAGGATAGGTAACTGTACCTATGACACGAAGATGACGCGAAGATTGGGGGAGTGGCAGAAAGCATAGGGGATTGTCAAAGAATACAGGAGAATATAGATAGACTGGAGAGTTGGGCGGAGAAGTGGCAGATGGAGTTCAATCCGGGCAAGTGTGAGGTGATGCATTTTGGGAGGTCTAATTCTAGAGCAAACTATACTGTAAACGGAAGAGCCTTGGGAAAAGTTGATGAGCAGAGAGATCTGGGAGTTCAGGTCCATTGTACCCTGAAGGTGGCTGCACAGGTGGATAGAATGGTCAAGAAGGCATATGGTATGCTTGCCTTCATCGGACGGGGTATTGAGTATAAGAGCTGGCAGGTCATGTTAAAATTGTACAAGACTTTGGTTCGGCCGCATTTAGAATACTGTGTACAGTTCTGGTCGCCACATTACCAAAAGGATGTGGAAGCTTTGGAGAGGGTACAGAGAAGGTTTACAAGGATGTTGCCTGGTATGGAAGGTGCTAGCTATGAAGAGAGGTTGAGTAGGTTAGGATTGTTTTCATCAGAAAAAAGGAGATTGAGGGGGGACCTGATTGAGGTCTTCAAAATCATGAAGGGTATAGACAGGGTTGATAGAGATAAGCTTTTTCCCAGGGTGAGGGATTCAATAACGAGGGGTCACCCGTTCAAGGTGAGAGAAGAAAAGTTTAAGGGGGATACACGCGGAAAGTACTTTACACAGAGGGTGGTAGGTGCCTGGAACGCGTTGCCAGCAGAGGTAGTAGAGGCAGGCACGGTAGATTCATTGAAGGTGCGTCTGGACAGATGCATGAGTAGGTGGGGAGCAGAGGGATACAGATCCTTAGGAATTGGGCGATAGGTTTAGACAGTGGATTTGGATCGGCACAGGCTTGGAGGGCCGAAGGGCCTGTTCCTGGGCTGTAAGTTTTCTTTGTTCTTTGTACCTCCTCCATAATAACACTCAATGCTGCAGCCCCGCAAGGATGTGTCCTCAGCCCTGTACTGTACTCCCTGTACACCTACGACTGTGTTGCCAAATTCCAAATGAACGCCATTTACTAGTTCGCTGATGACACCACCATAGTGGGTTGGATATCTAACAACGATCAACAATCTAACAACCCCCACCTACATCAATGGAACTGAGGTTGAGAGCATGAACAGCATCAACATCCTTGGAGTGACGATAACTGACTACCTGTCCTCGTCTGCCCACATAAATACGTCAGTCAAGAAAGCACAACAATGCCTCTTCTTCCTCCGGTGGCTCAGCAAATTTGGCATGTCCATAAGGTCCCTCACCAACTTCTACAGATGCACCATTGAAAGCAAACTGTCCGGTGCATAATGTCCTGGTATGGCAACTGCTCTACCCAGGACAGTAAGAAACTACAGAAGGTGGTGTGCACAGCCCAGACCATCACAGAAGCCAACCTGCCATGAATGGACTCTACTTACACAGCTCACTGCATCGGAAAGGCTGCCAACATCAAAGACCCATCACACCCCAGTAATGATCTCCTACGACCTCTTCCATCAGACAGAAGATACAAAAGCCTGAACACATGCACAAGCAGGTTCAGGAACAACTTCATTCCGGCTGTTGTCAGACTGTTGAATGGACTCTCACCTCAAATAATGCAGCCTACAATGTAAAAAGTGAAAGAACTGCAGATGTTTTAAATCAGGAACAAAAACAGAAGTTGCTGGAAAAGCTCAGAAGGTCTGGCAGCATCTGTGGAGAAAAAAATCAGAGTTAACATTTTGGTTTAACAAAATTCTCCACAGCGGCCAGACCTGCTAACCTTAACCTGCAATATAACCTGCATGCCTCTAGGTATTTTTGATCTGTACATCCTTTGCTTGCTGTGATCTGCCTGTACCACTTGTAAACAAAGCTTTTCACTGTATTTTGGTACACATGATAATAAAACCAACCAATCAATAACTCCATGTTGACATTGTTCAATCACATTGTTGTTTTCTAAGTGTCTTGTTTTCGCATTATTTATAATGGACTCCAGCCTTTTCCCTTCTGATGTTTAGCTAATTGACCTATAATGCCATTTTTCTCCCTCCATTTTTTTTAAGGAGCAATATTACATTTGCTGCACTCCAGTCAGCTAGGACTGTTCCAGAAGCCACAGAATATTGGAAAATGACAATCATTATATCCATTAATTCATGGCCACCTCCTTTAGAACCCTGGGATGTAGATTAACAAGTCCTGTGGATTTCAGTTTCCAGCCCCAGTAATTCTCCAGCAGCTTTTACTTACCAATACTAATAATTTCTTTTAACTCCACCTACTTAAAAGACCCTTTCTTCACTAGTGTTTCTATAAAGTCGTTTGTATTTTCTCTATGAATGCAGAACAAAGTTTAATTGTTCTGTCATTTCCTTGTTCCCCATTATCAAGTCTCCCATTTCAAATGGGCCTTCGTCTTCACTAATCTTTTCCATTTTACATACCTATAGAAACTTTCTTGATACATCTTCATGTTTCCTATAAGCTTACTGTCATAATCTATTTTCCCCTCTTGCTGCTTCTTCATTCCCTGAATTCTAAAATGCTCCCAGTTCCCAGCATAGCTATGGTTTTCTGGTAAATTCATATGACTCCTCTTTGAATGCAATACTATCTTTCATTCTTTCAGTTAACCAAGTGAAAATATTTATTCCAGGTCTTGCTGGTGTGCAAACCACCCAGCTTGGCCAGGTTCTATCTTCCCCAGAATTGATCCCAATGCTACCCTCCTACATCTTCCCTCCAGCCATGCATTCATTTGGCCTCTTCTATTATTCCTAACTTGCCTAAAATGTGGCACTGGGAATGATCCGAAAAAGCGCTGACACTGAACAATATCTCTAAGTGTTCCCCTTCCCACTTCAGGATGTCCTGTGGCTGCCAACTGATATCTTTGACATAGGTATAATGGAAGCAACATAATTTCTTGATGTCCTATGTGGGACCACAGAAATGTCGATTTGATCGCTTTACAAAAAAATCCCCTATCTCTATTGGCCTTGCACTCTTTATTCTCCCCATCCTGTATGGCTGAGCCACTCCAAGTACCATGCTTTTCGGATTTGTTGCATTCCCCTGAGAAACCATATCCCCAGTGATATCAAAAATCAAAATATATTAGAGAAAGACAGAGGCACAAATCAGGAGTTTGATAGAATACTTCCCACTTGCCTGGATGAATGCAGCTCCAACAACATTGTAGAAGCTTGACACCACCCAGGACAATGCAGCCTTCTTGATCAGTATCACACTCACAAACATTCACTTTCTTCACCACTTCTGCTCAGTGGTAGCTGTGTGTGCCATCAGCGGAAATTCACAAAGGCTCTTTAGACAGTTCTTTCCAAACCCATGGCCATTACCATTGAAAAGGACAAGGGCAGCAAATACAAGGGAACATTGCCACCTACAGATTCCCCTCCGAGCCATTCACCATCTCTACTTGGAAATATGTTGCCATTCCTTCAGTGTCACTGGGTCAAAATCCTGGAATTCGTTCCCTTATGGTATTGTGGGTGGATTTATAGCACATGGACTATGATGATTCAAGAAGGCAGCTCATCACTACCTTCTCAAGAAGAACTAGGATGGGCAATAAATGCTGATAAAGCCAGCAGTGCCCACATTCCATGAAAAAATAAAATAAGAGATGGCTAAAATAAAAAAGGGGACTTCTGCACTAACTCTTTGGTGGCCATCCATTCTTCTGCTGCCTGCACACTCCTTATGCACTGCGTGACCACCTCACTGTACATGCTATCAAAAAGATCTTTGCCTTGCAGATACTCCACAGTGACTCCAGCAACAGCTCTACATCTAAAATGCCAATTTCCAGTAGCTGCAGTTGGATACACGTCTTCCACAGACAGTCACCTCACACACTTAAAGTGTTCCTGAATTCCCACATAATACAGGGGGAGCACTCCACTGAGCTGAGCTGACTTGACATGACTTACACTCTTTCCATTTAAGGAATGTTAAATATATGCTGGAGGCTTTATTATTTTCCTTGTACGTTAAACACCCATAATCTAAACTAAAGACCAATTTTTACTTTAAAGACTGGATAGTTAGAAATACTTGCCTGGTCTTGCTCATAAAAAATGCTCCTCATCTTGCATCTTGCATTAGATCCTTATTCCACTTGATGGAATTACATTTCCCCAGTGATGCCACTCTTGAATATTTTTGAGACTCACCCCCCTCCCCCCAACCCTTTTACGGATTTTCAACTCCAAGTCTCATCTGCACTTTCATGCTGTTTTAAGCTTCTTTGATTGCACTCTAGTTCTGAACTATCTGCCATGGTTTCATGCTATTAAAAGCTTCCCCACTCTTGCATTGCTTTAAGCCTACCATTCTCATGCTGTTCCAGCCAAGCAGGAAGTGTGGGGCAAAAGAATTAGTTCAAGATTTATATGGGGTTATGGGGAGACAATGGTTCAGTGACAATAATCTAGAATTGGGCTATAGGAGTACAGGCGGTGGAAAGGGATTGATAGATGGCTTACATCATAGGATCCTGAAAGAGGCAGTTTTAGAGACAGTGGATGTATTGGTTGTAGTTTTTAAAAAATCCTTGGATTCTGGACACTGCCAATGTGACACCTCTGTTTACAGGGAGAAGGAAGCAAAAAGCGATATCTTTATGCCAGTTAGCCTATATTCATTGTTGGAAAAATGTCGGAATCGATTATTAAAGGAAGTATTTGGAATATTATAATCTAATCAAGCAAAGGCACTATGAAAGGCAAATCATGTCTGACTAATTTATTAGAGTTGTTGAGTAAGTCTAAGCCAAACTGGATAGAAGGGAACCAGTAAATGTGTTGCATTCAGAGTTCAAGAAGGCATTCAACAGGTGGTAGAGGAAGATCCCATGAAGTTGTATGCAGTATATTGGCATGGACAGAGAATTGGCTAATGGGCAGGAAACAGTGAGCGGGATAAATTGTTCTTTTTTTAAATTGGTGACCCGTGGCCAGCGGGGTTCAATTGGATTCAATGCTGGGATATTGATAGGTTAAGTGGCAAAAAGGAGTGCCTCAGCATTGTGTCCTTGGCCCAACCATCTTCAGCTGTTTCATCAATGACCTTCCCTCCATCATAAGGTCAGAAGTGGGGATGTTTGCCAATGATTGCACAATGTTCAGCACCATTTGTGACTCCACAGACACTGAAGCAGTCCATGTTCACATGCAACAAGATCTGGACAATATCCAGGCTTGGGCTGACAAGTGGTAAGTGACATTCGCGCCACACAAATGCCAGGCTATGACCATCACCAATAAGAGATAATCTCACCACCATCCCTTGACATTCAATAGTGTTACTATCACTAAATCGCCCATTATCAACATCCTGGGGGTTACCATTGACCAGAAACTCAGCTGAACTCACCACATTAACTCAGTGGCTACAAGAGCAGGCCAGAAGCTGCGGCGAGTACGTCACGTCCTGACTCCTCAAAGCCTGTTCACCATCTAGAAGGCACAAGTCAGGAGCGTGATGGGTGCCTCCCCACTTGCCTGGATGAGTGCAGCCCCAACAACACACAAGAAGCTTGACACCATCCAGGACAAAGCAGCCCACTTGATTGGCACTACATCCACAAACATTCACTTCCTCCAACACCAATGCTCAGTAGCATCTGTGTGTACTATCTACAAGATGCACTGCAGAAATTCACCAAAGATCCTCAGACAGCACCTTCCAAACCCACGACCATTTCCATCTAGAAGGACAGGGCAGCAGATATATGGGAACATCACTACCTCCAAGTTCCCCTCCAAGTCACTCACCATCCTGACTTAGAAATATTCCTTCATTCCTTCACTGTCGCTGGGTCAAAATCCTGGAATTCCCTCCCTAATGGCATGTGGGTCAACCCATAGCAGGAGGATTGCAGCAGTTCAAGAAGGCAGCTCACCACCACCTTCGCCTTTGGGTCCTCTTCTATTTGTGATTTTTGTAAATGATTTGGATTAAAGAGTGGAAGGGTAGATCAGCAAGTTCGCGGACGATACGAAGGTGGGTCATGTTGTTGACAGTGCGGAGGGCTGTTCTAGGTTACAAAGGGACATTGATAGGATGCAGAGCTGGGCTAAGAAGTGGCAGATGGAGTTTAACCCTGAAAAGTATGAGGTGATTCATTTTGGAAGGACAAACTTGAAAGCAGAATACAGGGTTAACGGAAAGATTCTTAGCAGTGTGGAGGAGCAGAGGGATCTTGGGGTTCATTTTCACAGTTCCCTGAAAGCTGCCACCCAGATGGATAGAGTTGTTAAGAAGGCGTGTGGTGTGTTAGCTTTCATTAATAGAGGAGTTGAGTTCAAGAGCCGTGAAGTTATGCTGCAGCTACACAAAAGCCTGGTTTGGCCACACCTGGAGTATCCAGTTCTGGTCGCCTCATTACAGGAAAGATGTGGAAGCGCTGGAAAAAGTGCAGAGGAGATTTACCAGGACATTGCCTGGAATGGAGGGAAGGTCTTATGAGGAAAGGTTGAGAGAGCTAGGGCTTTTCTCTTTAGAACGACGAAGGATGAGAGGTGACTTGATAGAAGTGTACAAAATGATCAGAGGTATAGATAGAGTAGACAGCCAAAGACTTTTTCACAGGGTGGAGGTAGCTTTTATGAGGGGACATAGTTTTAAAGTGAAAGGAGGTAGATATCAGGGAGACGTCAGAGGTAGGTTCTTTACTCAGAGAGTGGTAGAGGCATGGAATACATTGCCGGAGAGGGTAGTGGAGTTGGAATCATTAGATAGGCTATTAGATAGGCATATGGATGATAGTATAAGGTAGTGGTGAAGGTTAGATAGACCTTGGGTAAAAGTTCAGCACATCGTGGGCCGAAGGACCTGTACTGTGCTGTACTGTTCTATGTTCTATGTTCTCAAGGGCAACTAGGGATGGGCAAGAAATGCTGGCCCAGCCAACGACACCCACACCCCACAAATGAATAGAAAACAAAAGTTGGCAAATGGACTATAATATACAAAATCAACTATAATGTGAGAAAGTGTGAAGTTGTTCATTTTGGAAAGGAGGAAGAAAAACTTCCTCAAAAAGCTGCAACACAAACGGACTTAGGGTATTTGTGCATGAAACAAAGAAAGCTAGCACACGAGTGCAATAGGTAATCAGGAAGGCTAATAACATGTTAGCCCTTATTTCAAGGAGGTTGCAGTATATGAGTTGCTAAGTCTTACTTCAAGGTCTGTGTGACACCACATCTGGAGTACTGTGAGCAGTTTTGGTTGCCTTATTTAAGGAAAGGTTTAATTTCTTTGTTCAGGGAAGGTTCACTGGGATGATCTCTGGAACGGAGGATTGTCTTTTGAAAGAAGGGTAAACAGGTTGGTACACTACTCATTGGAGTTTAGACAAATAAGAGGTGATCTCCTTTAAACATATAGGATTCTTAAGGGGCCTGACAGGGTAAATGCTGCAAGGATGTTTCTCCACAAGGGAGAGTCTAGGGCCAGAGACATTGTCTCAGGATAAAGCAGCATCAATTTAAGACAGAAGTGAGAAGAAATTCCTTCTTTCAGAGGGTCATGAGTATTTGGAATGGTTTGCCACAGATAGATATGGGGGCAAAGACTTTGTATTTAAGGCCGAGATAGATAGATTCTTGATCTGTCGGGTAATTGAGGGTTGTGGGGAAAGGGCAGGAAGGTGGACATGAGGAACATTGGATCATCCATAATCCTATTGATATGGGGAGCAGGCTTGAGGGATCACATGGCCTACTGCTGTTCTCATTTTTTATGGTCTTATGGTCGATGTGATGGGAATGAGACAATGAGATTAATTTGAAAGTTAGACAGAAATGAGGAGAGAATAGAATCATTTATTTTTGGATATCCTTTCTAATTAGGCAGTAATAACCAATATGAGCCCATTGATCTCCATCCACAACACAATGGTTTAAACACGTCAGATTCCAGGGTAATGGCATTCTAGCTATGCACTTTAAATTTTGTGCACTCATTGCATGGTTTAGAAACAATGAGCCAAAGACCCATGTTGATAATTCGATTCTAGTTTTCACTTGTGAAATGGAGCGTCTCATCACTGACAAACATTGACATATTCATCATGAAAGCTTAATCTAAAATCAGTGTGGCCTTAAGAGGTCTCACAAATGCAAACTTGATATTGATGCATTTGTTTTTGTACACTTAAAGGGTTAAATGTTTCATCAAGGTCACACCATTAGCAAATAATTTTTCTAATGCTCTGTGTATTGTCATGATGTGTTGGTTCTTTGTGCTGAGGGGATTGGTCAAGTAAATCCTTAAATCAACTAGGCAGTTGCAATCATGCCTTTACCCAACTGATGGGAAAACACTGCCTTCAGGAGTTCATAGTGTCTCCTATGTTTAACTGAAAACCAGATTTGTCATTTTTGCTGTTCTGTATGGGTGTGTACATTTTAGGGAGTAATCTGAAGTGAGTGAGTGGAGTTACAGTCTACCTTGCACTGACTGTAACATGAATAAGATAGAAATGTGAAGAAATCACTCAGGACTTATGCAACCCATTTCAAAGTTTGTTAAATTTTACATTAGGGTGGAACATATTTCATAAGAACACTG
Source organism: Ginglymostoma cirratum (assembly GCA_024137785.1). Taxonomy (NCBI): domain Eukaryota; kingdom Metazoa; phylum Chordata; class Chondrichthyes; order Orectolobiformes; family Ginglymostomatidae; genus Ginglymostoma; species Ginglymostoma cirratum. The sequence goes on along the minus strand of JAHRHZ010000114.1, from coordinate 5,373,911 downwards.
TGTTTTGGAATGTTTCCATTTCATTCTTGTTTCTGCCCAAAACCATATTTCTATTAAATACAAATAGCGCTTTAAGTACAGGTATCCCATGTCGGAAGCATGCCTGATGGGCAGGTGGTGAGCTCACAGGGAGGATTAAGTAGATAACATGATTAAGTTGAACACAGAGACAAATCTCTGCTGTTATTTAAGGTGACCTGTGAGTAACTTCCATTTTGTTTTCTTTTCAGATTTTGTTTTGCTGCTCCAGAGTTATTGCAAAGACTTGGCTGTTGGAGTTAAAGAAAGTTCCTTCCATCAAAATGAAATGATTTTGGACCTCGAGTAGGTTTGGAGTGGATCTTAAAGGCCTCTAAGTTCACACATTGTTCCCAGTCATAGGGAGCTTCTGGAACAGAGACAGCAGAGAGAAGAAGCAGTGTTGCAGAGTGAGGAGAAGGAAGGAGGACCTACCAGCCTTCAGAGGAAACTAAGCCAGAGCAGAGTTTGTGATAGCCACACCTCCAAGGAAGTCATGACCGAACTGAACTATTGGGCCTACAGCCTCAAATCAAGGGAAAGATGGTGCTCCCAGTGGCTGTCAAGATCATTCTCATCCTAAATTTCAATGTCTCAGGATCTTTCTAGCATGACATCACCAACATTTCTCAGATTGTTATAAATTGCTGGATTAGGAAGGTCACTAAAGGTCTGGATATTGCCAGACAATGCTCTTGCCATCACATTTTCATTACCAGAAATATGAACAATCTTTACATTGAATGGCTGATTCAATTAACTCCATTTGAATAATCATGAATCTTGGGTATTAAAGCTTTAATCAAAAAAGTATTTCTCAAAAACAGAAAATTATACTATCCCTGTGCACCCAGTCTCTTATTTCATAGAGTCATACAGTCATAGAGATGTACAGCATGGAAACAAATCCTTCGGTCCAACTTGTCTTTGCAGACCAGATATCCTAAATTAATCTAATCCCATTTGCCAGCATTTGGCCCATATCCCTCTAAGGTCTTCCTATTCATGTACCCAACCAGCTGCCTTTTCAATGTTGTAATTGTACCAGGCTAAACCATTTCTGGCAGCTCATTCCATACACACTCCATCCTTTGCATGAAAATGTTGCCTCTTAGATCCCTTATAAATCTTTCCGCTGTCACTTTGAATCAATGTCCCCTAGTTTTAGAGCCCACAACCTGGGGAAAAGACGTTGGCTATTCACCCTATCCTTGCTGCTCATGATTTTACAAACCTCTATAAGATCAACACTTAGCCCTTGATGCCTCAGGGAAAATAGCCCCAGCGTTTTTAGCCTCTCCCTATAGCTCAAACCCTCCAACCCTGTCCACATCCTTGTGAATCTTTGCTGAACCCTTTCAAGTTTCTCAACATTCTTCCTATAGCAGACAGACCAAAATTGAACACAGTATTCCAAAAGTGGCCTAACCAATGTCCTATACAACTGCAACATGCCCTCCCAATTGCTGTACTCAATGCAATGACCAATAAAAGCAAGCATACCAAACGTCGTCTTCATTACCCTATCTACCTGTGACTCCACTTTCAAGGAACTATGAACCTGCACTCCAAGGTCCCTTTGTTTGGCAACACTCCCCAGGACCTTACAATTAAGTATATAAGTCCTGCCCTGATTTACCTTTCCAAAATGCAGCACCTCACACTTATTTAAATTATACTTCACCTGCCACTTGGCCATTGGCCCATCTGATCAAGATCTCGTTGTACTGTAAGGTAACCTTTGCTGTCTATTACACCTCCAATTTTGGTGTCATCTGTAAAAGTACTAACCACACCTCCAAAGGTCATTCAAAACATTTCTATAAATGTCAAAAAGCAGTGGACCCAGCCCCAATCCTTGTAGCACATCACTGGTCACAGGTCTCTATTCTGAAAGGCAACCCTCCACTACCATCCTCTGTCTTAAACCTTTGAGCCAGTTCTATGTCCAAATGGTTACTTCTCCCTGTATTCCATGTGAACGAACTTTTCCAACCAGTCTGCAATGAGGAACCTTGTCGAATGCCTTACTGAAGCCCATATCGGTCATGCCCACTGCTCCGACCTCATCAATCCTCTTTGTTACTTCTTCAAAAAACTCAATTAAGTTAGTGAGACTGATTTCCCACACACAAAGCCATATTGACTATCCCTAATCAGATCTTGCCTTTCCAAATACATGTAAATCCTGTCCCTCAGGATTCACTCCAACAACTTACCTGCCACCGATGTTAGGCTCACCAACCTATAGTTCCCTGGCTTCTCCTTACCACCTTTCTTAAATAGTGGCACCACATTCGCCAACCTCCAGTCTTCCGGCACTTCACCTGTGGCTATCAAAGATACAAGTATCTCAGCAAGGGGCCCAGTAATCACTTCACTAGCTTCGCACAGAGTTCTAGGGTACACCTGATCAGGTCCCAGGGATTTATCCACCTTTATGTGTTTTAAGATGTCCAGCACCTTCTCCTTTTTAATATGGACATTTTTCAAGATGTTGCTCTTTATTTCAAATTTTAAAAAATTAGGTTAATAACACTCATTATCGGTATCTAAAACTTTACTGAAAATTAAAAAAAATTAATTTGATTCCACAATGAATTCCTTTGAATTAGTGTCTCAAATTCTATCAAGTTAACCTAGCTCCCAGGTCAATGTTCTTGAATTAGAGCCATTGAATTCTTTCTGTGATTCAAACTCAAATAAACATTCCAGCCTTCCTAACTCAATAAAGTCATCTTCTAGACATAAACTAGAAACATTTTCTTATGCATCTGCTTTCAGACCCATTTCCTTACTTTCAAATACAGTTTCTTGTTTGTCACATTTCCTGCACTGAAATTCATTTCCTCAATTTGGAAGAGAAACCTGATTTCTTCAAAAAACTAATCAATATTTATGTTAAGCCACAATACTTTGCTGGAACACCTATTGTTTTGAACCATTGCATGAGACTCAATCTATTTTTGGAGACACACTCCCTAACTATGTGTGTGCTTTATGTTAGCAAAGGCATCCAAATTTTGTGTACATTTTATTTTAAACAAATCTATAATGTTTTTTCCTCAATGAAAATAATATCAGTGCAACAATCAGTGTGAGGAATTTAAATCTCAGTTACTTCATTTCCCAGTTATAGAGTCACAGAGTAATACAGTAACACAGAAAACAGGCCCTTCAGCCCAAACTGGTCCATGCTGACTATGGTGTCGATTCAGCTCATTCCAATTGCCTGCATTTGGTCTATATCCCTCTAAACCCTTCTAATCCAAGTACCTATCCAAAAGTTTTTTAAGTGTTGCTATTGTACCTGTCTCTACTACTTTCTCTGGCAGCCCATTCCATGTATCCACCACTCTCTGCGTGAAGAAATTGCCCCTCAGGTCCTTCTTAAATCTTTCCCCTTTCACCTTAAGCCTATGCCCTCTAGTTTTCAATTCCCCATCCTTGGGAAAAAGACGATATGCATTCATTCTATCTATGCCCTTCATGATTTTATACACCTCATTCTCCTACATTCCGAGGGATAAAGTCCTATCCTGGCCAACTTCTCCCTATAATTCAGGCCTACTAGTCCTGGCAACGTCATCATAAATCTTCTTTGTATACTTTCCTAGAACAGGGTGACCAAAACTGTACACAATACACCAAGTGTGGCCTCACCAATGATTTATACAACTGTAATATAACATCTCAACTCCTATACTCAACGCCTCAACGATTGAAGGCCAGCATGCTGAATGCCTTCTTAACCACCTTGTCCACCTTTGATGCCACTTTCAATGAACTATGTACTTGTACTCCTAGATCCCTCTATTTGCTGTATAAGTCCTACCTTGATTTGACTTTTCAAAATGCAAGTCCTCACACTTATCTGTATTGAATTGCATTTGCCAATCCTCAGCCCACTTCCCCATCTGATCAAGATCCCTCTGTAATTTTTGATAATCTTACTAGCTATCAATGATACCTCCTAATTTTGTATCATCTGCAAACTTACTAATCATGCCTTGTACATTCACATCCATATCATTTATGTAAACAACAGATAACAAAGGTCCCAGCACTAATTTCTGTGGCACACCACTAGTCACAGGGCTTCCTACCATTGAGCCAATTCTGAACCCAAATTAGTAAACTCCCCTTGGAGCCCATGAAACATAACCTTCATAACTAGCCTGCCTTGTGGGACTTTTTCAAAGGCCATACTAAAGTTCACATAGACAACATCCACTTCCCTACCGTCATCTATCCTCTTGGTTATTCTGCAAAACAATCTAAAAGATTTGTCTGACATGACTTCTGGCGCATAAATCCATGCTGACTATCCCAATCAGACCTTGACTATCCAAATGTTGATTGATCCTGTCCCTCAGTATCCTCTCCAATAACTTGCCTACCACTGATGTCAGGCTCACTGGCCTGTAGTCCCCTCGCTTGCCTTTGCTACCTTTCTTAAACAATGGAACAACATTAGCCACCTTCCAGTCTTCTGGAACTTCACCAGTGACTAAAGATGAAGCAAAAATCTCTGCAAGGTTCTCTGCAACTTCTTCCCTAGCCTTCTACAATGTCCAAAGATGGACTTGATCAGGCCCAGGTAAGCTACCTACCTTAATGCAATCTAAGGCTGCAAACACCTCCTCACTAGTAATATGTATGCAGTCTAAAACATCCATACTTATTTCCCTTATTTCCTTAGCATCCATTGTTCTGTCCTGAGTAAACACTGAGGAGGCACATTTATTAAAAATCTCCCCCATCTCCTGTGGCTCCACATATAGATGGCCATGCTGATCTTTAAGGGGACCTATTTTCTCCCTAGCCACCCTTTTACTCCTAATATAACTGTAGAACCTCTTGGGATTACCTTAAACATTAACTGCCAGATCCATCTCAAACTCCCTACTTGCTCTTCTGATTTCCCTCTTGAGTATGCTCCTACACTGTTTATAGTCATCAAGGGATTCACTTGAGCCAAATAGCTTAAACCCAATGTGTGCCTTCTCCTTTTTCCTGACCAGATCCTCAACATCACTCATCAGCCAGGGATCGCTAAACCTGCCAGCTTTTCCCTTCACCCTAACAGGGAGTCTTGACATCACACCTTTAAAAGCCTCCCACTTGCCACTCATTCCTTTTCCTTCAAACAGACTCACCTAATCGACTGCTGCTAGATCCTGCGTAATGGTCCCAAAATTGGCCCTGCTCCAGTTTAGCACCTTAACCTGTGGACCTGTCCCATTTTTTCCATAACTATATTAAAATTATGGTCACTGGGCCCAAAGTGCTCTCCAACCGACACTTCAGACTGACCTTGTGTTCTAAGAGGAGATCCAGTGTTGCACCCTCCCAAGTGAGGCTCTCTGCATATTGATTTAGGAAATTTTCTTGGACACGTTTGACAAATTCCACCCCATCCGGGCCTTTTATACTCTGAGTGGCCCAGTCAATACAGGCGAAATTAATATCTCCAGCCAATTCTACTCTATTATTCCTACAGGTACCTGCAATCTCTCTACACATCGGCTCCTCTAATACCCGCTGGCTGTTTGGCCTCATTTGGTGACCCTTTAAGAATTTCCTCTCTAAGCACTGTTGTTATGTCCTCCCTTATCAAAAGAGCAACTTCCCTATCTGTCTTACTTGTACTTCTGTCACGCCTGTAGCTTCTGTATCCAGGAACACTGAGCTGCCAGTCCTGTCCTTCTCTCAGCTATGTTTCTGTTATGTCTATAATATCCCAGTCCCCAGAGTCAATCCATGCTCTGAACTCATCTTCCTTACCAGTCAGGCTTCGTGCATTGAAATAAATGCACTTTAAACCAGAAGCCTTTTCCATCCCTTTACTGTGCCTCTGGCTGTCCTGAATCATAAACTTGCCCTCGATGGCTAATGTATTTTCTTCTGACTTCTTAATGGCCCCTCTCTTATTCAGAGACCCACCCCTCTGCCAAACTAGTTTAAACCCTCCCAGGTAACACTAGCAAATCTCCCTGCAAGGATATTGGACGCCCTCCAGTTCGAGTGTAACCTTTCCAGGTCACCTCTAGCCCAAAGAGATCCCAATGATCCCAGAACTGAAAACCCTGCCCCCTACACCAGCTCCTCAGCCATGCATTCATCAGGCCTATCTTTCTATTTCCATCCTCACTGGAGTAATCCAGAGATCACTACCCTTGAGGTCCTGCTTTTTAACTTCTTACCTAACTCTCTATACTTATTTCGCAGGACCCCATCCCGTTGTCTACTTATGTCATTTGTCATGTGTACAATGACCTCTAGCTGTTCACCATCCTCCTTCAGAATTTTCTGCAATCGCTCAGAAACATCCTTGACTCTGGCACCCAGGAGGCAACACACCATCCTGGTGTCTCTTCTCTGGCCATAGAATCTCCTGTCTGTCCCCCTCACAATTGAGTCTCCTATCAGTTTTGTTCTGTCTGGCTGCACCCTCCTCCTCTGAGTCTCAGAGTCAGTCACAGTACCACTGACCTGACTGCTGCTGCTAGCCCCCGAAAAGTCACTACCACCCCTCCCCCTGCCCTCCGCCCCTGCTCCCCCCCTCAAACAGTATCCAAAGTGGTACACCTGTTATTGAGGAGAATGGCCACAGGGGAACCCTATGCTATCTGCCTTCCCCCTTTACCTCTTCTGGTGGTCACCCAGCTACTTGCAGCCTGCACAGTAAGAGTGACCAATTCACTGTAGTTTTTATCAATGATCAGTTCCAAGTTAAATTTCTGCACTTCAAATTCAATGCATTTCTGGATTTCTGGATCCTAATTTCTGGATTTTTAATTTTTTTATCATTTTGGCAATGTGGATATCATTGGCTGGCCTGCATTTCTTGCCCATCTCTAATTGCCAGTGAGAACGTGGTGGTGAGCTGCCTTCTTGAACTGCTGCAGTCCATGTGCTGTGGGTTGACCCACAATGCAAAGATGTGCAGGTTAGGTGGATTGGCCATGCTAAATTGCCCCATAGTATTGAGGGATGTATAGATTGGGTGGGATGTTCTGATGGTTGGTGTGGACTTGTAGGGCCGAAGGGCCTGTTTCCACACTGTAGGGATTCTGTAGGGACTCTATGCTATTAGGGAGGGAATTCCAGGATTCTGACCCAGTGACAGTGAAGGAATAGTGATATATTTCCAAGTCAGGATCGTGAATGGCCTGGAGAGCAACTTGAAGGGGGTGATGTTCCCATATATCTGCTGTCTTTGTCCTGCTAGATGGAAGTGGTCATGGGTTTGGAAGGTGTTGTCAGGGGATCTTTGGTGAATTTCTGAAGATAGTATGCACTGCTACAAGTGAGTGTTGGTGGTGGTGGGAGTGAATGCTTGTGGATGTAGTGCCAATCAAGTGGGCTGCTTTGTCCTGGACTTCCTGGACTGGCTGCTTTGTCATGCTTCTTGAGTGTTGTGGGCAACATCCAGGCAAGTAGGGAGTATTCGATCATACTCCTGACTTGTGCCTTCTAGATGGTGGACAAGTTTTGAGGAGTCAGGAGGTGAGCTACTCACTGCAGTATTCCTAGCCTCTGGCCTGCTCTTGTAGCCACTGTGTTTATGTGGTGACTCCAGCTGAGTTTCTGGTGAATGATAACCCCCAGGATGCTGATAGTGTGGGATTCACTGATGGTAACACCATTGAATGTCAAGAGGCAGTGGTTAGATTATCTCTTATTGGTGATGGTCATAGCTTGGTATTTGTGTGGCATGAATGTTACTTGCCACTTGTCAGCCCAAGCCTGGATATTGTCCAGATCTTGTTGTATTTGGACATGGACAGCTTCAGTATCTGAGGAGTTGTTAATGGTGCTGAATGTTGTGCAATCATCAGTGAACATACCCACTTCTAACCTTCTGATGGAGGGAAGGACATTGATGAAGCTGCTGAAGGCGGTTGGGACCCTGAGGAACTCTTGCAGAGATGTCCTGGAGCTGAGATATCAGACATCCAACAACCACAACCATCTTCGTATGTGCCAGGTATGACTCCAACCATTGGAGAGTTTGCCCCTGATACTTATTGATTCCAGTTTTGCTAGGGCTCCTTGACATTGCAATCAGTCAAATGTAGCCTTGATGTCAAGGGCTGTCACTCTCACCTCATCTCTGGAATTCAGCACTTTTGTCCATGTTTGAACCAAGGCTGTAATGAGGTCTGGAGCTGAGTGGTCCTGGTGGAACCCAAACTGGGCGTCACTGAGTAGGTTATTGCTGAGCAGGTGCTGCTTGATAGCACTGTTACTGACACCTTCCATCACTTTACTGATGATCGAGAGGAGACTGATGGGGTGGTAATTGGCTGGGTTGGATTTGTCCAACATTTTATGTACAGGACATACCTGGGCAATTTTTTATATTGTTGGGTAGACACCAGTGTTGTAACTGTACTGGAACAGCTTGGCTAGGGGAGCTGCATGTTCTGGAGCACAAGTCTTCGGTCCTATTGCCAGAATGCTGTCAGGGCCCATAGTCATTGCAGTATCCAGTGTCTCCACGTGGAATGAATCAAATTGGGTGAAGACTGGAAACAAAGACAGAAGTTGCTGGAAAAGCCAGCAGGTCTGTCAGCAACTGTGAAGAGAAATCAGAGTTTCTGTTTCAGGTCCGGTGACCCTTCCTCGGACCTGCTGAGCTTTTCCAGCAACTTCTGTTTTTGTTCCAGGTTAAAGATTGTGTTGGAGTACAATTCTGCTACTGTTGATGGCCCACAGCACCTCATGAATGCCCAGTCTTGCGTTGCTATATCTGTTCGAAGTCTGTCGCATTTAGCACAGTGATAGTGCCACACAACATGATGGAGGGTATTCTCAATATGAAGGCAGGACTTCATCTCCACAAGGACTGTGCAATGGTCATTTTTACTAATATAGTCACAGACAGATGTATCTGCGGCTGGCACATTGCTAAGGATGAGGTCAAATATGTTTTTCTAATGCAGGCATTGCTCCTCATTATTACAGCTATCAGGGAATATGGAAATGAGTTCTGAGGTAGGGTCGCTTGGCTCAAAATCTTAACTCTGATTTCACTCCACAGATGCTGCCAGACCTGCTGAGCTTTTCCAGCAATTTGTTTTTGTTTCTGATTTAGAGCATCCGCAGTTCTTTTGGTTTTTATCAGGGAACTTCTCCACTTCAAATCTTACATCAAACACTCTGGGAAATAGTGATCCTTCCCCACTCGAGTTTGGCAGACTGACGTTGAATTCTAAAGGAGGACTCGTAGTATGTTCAACAACCAGTTTGCATTCCAGTTGTACAAGGGCTGTCTGTATCTCCTTAATCACTTGGGCAACATTGTCATTTCCACAGCACTATATTCACAACCTAGATATGATGCTAGTATATTTAAGAATGTTCTTTTTTAGCACAAAAATGTATTTTATTATATCGAAACAACATGACAAATTGATGTAAACAATATCACTGAGCCCATGATACTTATGATTTTGGTGTTAGCTCTGCTTCTTCCTTCAAATTCAGGCTTTTAAAGTTGTCTTTTGGATAATGGTGATTTCTTTCTAAATTAATCATAAGCTCCTCTAATATTGGCTCCCCAGCTTTTTGAGCTAGTACTGTGGCACTTTACAGAGGAGGATAGGAGACGTAGTGAATGCTAGTGGACCACTTTGTGGTTCATAGTGACCACATCTGTAGCAAGTGCTGCTTATCTGAGGAATTCTGATGCACAGATGATGAGCTGCAGTCTGAGCTTCAAACACTGCAACTCATCTGGGAAGGGGAGAGTTACCTGGATGCTGTGTTTCAGGAGGGGTCGCACCCCTTCAATGACCCTTTGAATTACAAGTTCAGTCAGTGGTCAGGGACAGCATAGTCTGGCTATGAGACAATCAGGTAGAAGGATCCAGGTGGTGGTTCTGCAGCAGCTTCAGCTCTTTCCTTGCCCAACAAGATTCTTGCTCCCAGTGTGAGCCATAAAAGGGACTGCAAGAATGATAAGCAAACAGGCCATAGCACCATGTTACAGGGAACCATTCAAGTGGAGGGAAGAAAAGAGAAATGTAGTCATACTCAGGGAGCGTATTGTTAGGGCACAGTTAAGTGGAAAGGCAAGTTGCAAAAGGGATACAAAGTTTATAGAGAAATATTAATAAGTTAAGTAAGTGGGCAAAAGATTGGGAAATGGAGTACAATGTGGAAAATGTAAAGTTGCTCATTTTAGAAGGGAGAACAAAAGAGCTGTATTATTTAAATGGAGAAAAATTGCAGAAAGCTGCAACTCAAAGGGACTTGAGGGTATTTGTGCATGAAAAACTGAAAGCTAGCACACAGAAGCAGCAGATAATCAGGAAGGCTAATGGAATACTGGTACTTATTTCAAATGAGTTGGAATAAAAGAGTAGGGAAGTCTTATTGAAACTTTACAAGATGTTGATGAGATCATATCAGGAGTGCTGTGAGCACTTTTGATCCCCTTATTGAAGAAAAGATATCATTTCATTGCAAACTGCTCAGAGAAGGTTCACTAGAATGATTCCTGATATGGAGGGATAATCTTATTAGCAATGGTTAAACAAGATGGGACTGTATTAATTGAAGTTTAGATGAATGAGAGGTGATCTCATTCAAACATGGGATTCTTAAGAGGATGGCAGGATAAATGCTGAGCGAATATTTCCTCTCGTGGGAAAGTCTAGGGTCAGAGAGCAAAGAATCAGAATAAAAGGGCACTCCCACAGCTACCTGGAACACACCTCCTCCCACCCACCTTCCTGCAAAAATGCCATCCCCTATTCCCAATTCCTTCGCCTCCGCCGCATTTGCTCCCAGAATGAGGCATTCCACTCCCATACATCTCAGATATCCTCGTTCTTCAAGGACCGCAACTTCACCGCCGCAGTGGTCGAGAACGCCCTCGACCGTGTCTCCCGCATTTCCCGCAACTCATCCCTCACACCCCGTCCCCGCAATAACAACCAAAAAGGAATCCCCCTCATCCTCACGTACAACCCCACCAACCTCCGGATCCAACGCATCATCCTCCGACACTTCCGCCATCTGCAATCCGACCCCACCACCAAAGACATTTTTCCTTCCCCATGCTTGTCTGCTTTCCAGAGGGACCACTCTCTCCGTGACTCCCTTGTCCGCTCCACACTCCCCTCCAGCCCCACCACACCCAGCACTTTTCCCTGCAACCGCAGGAAGTGCTACACCTGCCCCTACACCTCCTCCCTCGCCCCCATCCCAGGCCCCAAGAAGACTTTCCACATCAAGCAGATGTTCACCTGCACATCTGCTAATGTGGTATACTGCATCCGCTGTACCCGTTGTGGCCTCCTCTACATCAGGGAAACCAAGGACCGCTTTGCAGAACACCTGCGCTCGGTTCACAATAAACAACTACACCTCCTGACGCTAACCATTTCAACTCCCCCTCCCATTCCTCACACGACATGTCCATCCTGGGCCTCCTGCAGTGCCACAACGATGCCACCCAAAGGCTGCAGGAACAGCAACTCATATTCAGCTTGGGAACCCTGCAGCCCAATGGTATCAATGTGGATTTCACAAGCTTCAAAATCTCCCCTACCCTTACCGCATCCCAAAACCAGCCCAGCTCGTCCCCGCCTCCCTAACCTGTTCTTCTTCTCACCTATCCCCTCCTCCCACCTCAACCCCACCCCCATCTCCTACCTACTAACCTCATCCCAACCCCTTGACCTGTCCGTATTCCCTGGACTGACCTATCTCCTCTCTAACTCCCCACCTACACTCACCTTTACTGGCTCTTTCCCCGCCTCTTTGACTTGTCTGTCTCCACTCCACCTATCTTCTCCTTTATCCATCTTCAATCCGCCTCTCCCTCTCTCCCTATTTATTTCAGAACCCTCTTCCCCACCCCCATCTCTGATGAAGGGTCTGGGCCTGAAACGCCAAGCTTTCCTGCTCCTATGATGCTGCTTGGCCTGCTGTGTTCATCCAGCTCTACACCTTGTCATCTCAGATTCTCCAGCATCTGCAGTTCCTGTTATCTCTGATACGTATTTAAAACTCACAGTTTAAAATAAATAAATCAATCTCAAATAGAGAGTTGTAAGTCTTTAGGACTCCTTGCCACAGAGAGCTGTAAGGGCAGAGTCCTTGTACATATTTAAGGCAGAGACAGATAGATTTTTCATCAGTAGGTGAATCAAGAGTTACAGGGAAAGGGCAGGAAAGTGGATGTGAGGAATGTTAGATCAGCCATGATCCTATTGAATGAAGGAGCAAGCTTGAGGGACTGAACAGCCTACTGCTATTCCTATTACGGTCTTATGGTCATCTCAGGAACAGGTGTGCAGCTCTTGAAAGCTATTTCTTCATGTTGTGGAACCAGACACCGATCACAGTGCATAAAATTCTCAGTTTATTTCACTGTATTGTCAATTTTTCTATGAATATTAGCATATGCATTCCTATTATTCATACCGTCCCAACCCGAGGGCGACAGCCATGTATCTGCTGTCTTTGTCCTTCTAGGTGGAAGTGGTTGTAGGTTTGGAAAGTGCTGTCTAAGAATCTTTGGTGAATTTCTGCAGTGCATCTTGCAGATAGCACACACTGCTGCTACTGAGCATCGGTGATAGAGGGAATGGATGCTTGTGGCTGTGCTGCCAATTCAACGGATTGCTTTGTCCTAGATGGTGTCAAACTTCTTGAACATTATTGGAGCTGCATTCATCCAGGCAAGTGGAGAGTATTCTATCACACTCCTGACTTGTGCCTTTGGGGAGTCATGAGATGAGTTACTCGCTGCAGTTCCTAGACTCTGACTTGCTCCTGTAGCCACTGTATTTATGCGGTGAGTCCAGCTGAGTTTCTGGTCAATGGTGATTCCCAGGTTGTTGATAGTATGAGATTCAGTGATGGTGATACCATTGCATGTCAAGAGGCAGTAGTCAGATTGTCTCTGATTAGAGATTGCCTGGCATTTGTGTGGTGCGAATGTTGGATATTATCAGATTATGTTGCAATTGAACACAGACTACTTCAATATCTGAGGAGTCGCAAATGGTGCTGAACATCATGTAATCATTAGCAATCATCTCCACATCTAACCTTATGATGGGGGGAAAGTTATTGATGAAGCAGCTGAAGATGGCTGGGCCAAGGACATCACCATAAGGAAGTCTTGCAGCAATGTCCTGGAGAACTGGATGATCGACCCACTACAAACATGACTGTCTTCTTATGTGCCATGTATGACTCCAACCAGCGGAGAGTTTGCCCCCTGATTTCCATTGAACAAAGAACAATACAGCACAGGAACAGATCCTTCAGTCCTCCAAGCTTGCACCAACACATTTTGTCCTTCCATACTAAATCTGTCTTCAGTTACAGGATGCATATCCTTCCACTCCCTTGCTATTCATGTATTTGTCCAGGTGTTTCTTAAATGCCGCTGTTGTGTCTGCTTCCAGCATGTCCTCTGGCAGCACATTCCAACAACTCACCACCCTTTGTGTGAAAAGCTTGCTTCACTCATCTCTTTTAAACCTCCCCCCCACCTCGGACCTTGAACCTGTGTCCCCTAGTAATTGACTGCTCCACCCTGGGAAAAAGCATCAAACTTTCTGCTTTCTCAATGCCATTCACAATCTTATAAACTTCTATCAGGTCATTCCTCAACCGACAGGGCTCCAGTGAAAACAAACCCAGTCTACCCAACCATTCTTCATCGCTAAAATCCCCCATACCAGGTAACATTCTGGTAAACCTTTCCTGTACCCTCTCCAAAGCATCCACATTCTTCCGGCAGTGTGGTGACCTGAATTGTACGCAATATTCTAAACGTGGTCTAACTAAAATTCCATTAAGCTGCAGCATAACTTGTCTAACCTTTACTCAATACCCTTTCCAATGAAGTAAAGTATGCCAGAAGCCTTTTTTTACCACCTTATCTACCTGTGCTGCCATCTTCAGATCTGCACACCCAGATCCCTCTGCATAACAATACACTTAAGGGTTCTGCCATTCACTGTATAATTTCAACCTGTCCTTGACCTTCCAAATTCATCATCTCACATCTGTCTGGATTAAACTCCATCTGCCATTTTTCTGCCCATGCCCCCAACTAATCAATATTCTGCTGTATCCTCTGGCAATCCTCCTCACTATCCGCAATGCCACCAATCTTTGTTTAAGTAAATTCCTACTTTTCTTATATACTTATCATCAGTTCCCATCCTCCTACACCATGCGAATGCTTTCTTTTTCATTTTGACCAAGGTCATAACATGCCTGGTTGTCCAAGGTTCATGACTTGTCATACCTATCTTTCATTCTCACAGGAACATGCCACTCCTGAACTCTTATTAACTGCTGTTTGAAATACTTCCACATGTCCAATATGGATTTACCCTCAAACAACTGCCTCCAATCAAAATTCTCCAGTTCCTGCCTAATATTGTTGTAGTTTGCCTTCCCCCAGTTTAACACCTTCACCCAAGGACTGCTGTTATCGCTATCCATGAGAATCTTAAAACTCACAGTACTATGGTCACTATTCCCAAAATGCTCCACCACTGAAACTTCACTCACCTGGCCAGGCTCATTTCATAAAACCAGGTCCGGCATAACCCCTTTTCTGGTTGGACTGTTTACACACTGTGTCATGAAACCTTCCTGAATGGTCCAATTCTGCCCCATCCAAGCCCCTAGCATGAAGTCAGTACCAGTAAATACAGGGTAAATTAAAATCACCCACCACAACAACCCTATTGTTTTTACATCTTTCTAAAATCTGTCTACATATTCTCTCCTCTATCTCCTGCTGGTTGTTGGGAGGTCTGTAGAATACCCCCCACATTGTGATTTCACCTTTCCTATTCCTCAGTCCTACCCATTTTGTCTCGCTGCACAAGTCTTCTGATGTATCGTCCCTCAGTATAGCTGTGAGAACTCCTTTACGAGTAACACAACTTCCCCACTCCTTTTACATCCCCCTCCTATCACACCTGAAACAGTTAAATCCTGGGACATCTATCTGCCAGTCCTATCCCTCTTTTAGGCAAATCTCTGTTACTGCAATGATGTCATACTTCAAAGTACTAAGCAAAGCTCTAAATTCAGCTACCTTGCCAATTATATTCACATTGAAACACATGCATTCCAGAGCACCTCTCCTCACCTCTTCTCAGCAGTGTTTCCCTGCCTGTTCCTTGTTCTTAGCCCAGTTTTGCTAGGGCCTCATGATGCCATTCAAGGACTGTCATTATCACTTGACCCCTGGAATTCAGCTCTTTTGTCTGTCTATGTTTGATCAAACGTTGTAATGAGACCAGGAGCTCAGTGACCCTGGCGAAACCCAAACTCAGCATCACTGAGCAGGTATAGTAGGAACTGCCGATGCTGGAGAATCTGAGATAAAACGTTATGGAGCTGGATGAACACAGCAGGCCAAACAGCATCACAGGAGCAGGAAAGCTGACGTTTGGGGTCGAGACCCTTCTTCAGAAATGGAGGAGGGGAAGGGGATTCTAAAATAAATAGGGAGAGAGGGGGAGGCGGATAGAAGATGGGTAAAGGAGAAGATAGGTTGAGAGGAGACAGACGGGTCAAAGAGGCGGGGTTGGAGCCAGTGAAGGTGAATGTAGGTGGGGATTTAGGTGGGGGATAGGTTAGTCCAGGGAGGACAGGCAGGTCAAGGAGGCAGGATGAGGTTAGTGTGTAGGAGATGGGGGTGGGGCTTGAGGTGGGAGGAATGGTTAGGGAGGTGGGGACTAGCTGGGCTGGTTTTGGGAGGGGAGGGGAGATTTTGAAGCTTGTGAAGTCCACATTGATACCCTTAGACTGCAGGGTTCCCAACCAAAATATGAGATGCTGTTCCTGCAGCTTTCGGGTAGCATCATTGTGGCAATGCAGGAGGCCCAGGATGGACATGTTGTCCGAGGAGTTGGAGGGGGGGGAGCAAGTTGAAATGGTTTGCGACTGGGAGGTGTAGTTGTTTGTTGTGAACTGAGCACAGGTGTTCCGCAAAGCAGTCTCCAAGCCTCCACTTGGTTTCCCCGATGTAGAGGAGGCCACAACGGGAACAGCGGATACAGTATACCACATTGGCAGATGTGCAGGTGAACATCTGTTTGATGTGGAAGGTCTTCCTGGGGCCTGGGATGGGGGTGAGGGGGGAGGTGTAGGGGCAGGTGTAGCACTTGCTTCGGTTGCAGGGAAAAGTGCCAGGGGTGGTGGGGCTGGTGGGGAGCGTGGAGCGGACAAGGGAGTCACGGAGAGAGTGGTCCCTCCGGAAAGTAGATAAGGGTGTGGAGGGAAAAATGTCTTCGGTAGTGGG
The DNA here is from genome assembly GCA_024137785.1 of Ginglymostoma cirratum. Classification (NCBI taxonomy): domain Eukaryota; kingdom Metazoa; phylum Chordata; class Chondrichthyes; order Orectolobiformes; family Ginglymostomatidae; genus Ginglymostoma; species Ginglymostoma cirratum. The sequence continues at coordinate 5,357,590 of JAHRHZ010000114.1, read as the reverse complement.
GTCAGATTGCAGATGGCGGAAATGTCAGAGGATGATGCGTTGGATCTGGAGATTAGTGGGGTGGTACGTGAGGACGAGGGGGATTCTGTTTTGGTTATTATTGCAGGTAGGGGGCGTGGGGGATGAGTTGCGGGAAATGTGGGAGACACGGTCGAGGGCGTTCTCGATCAATGTGGAGGGGAAGTTGCGGTCCTTGAAAAACGAGGCCATCTGCAATCTGACCCCACTACCAAAGATGTTTTTCCCTCCACACCCTTATCTGCTTTCCGGAGGGACTACTCTCTCCGTGACTCCCTTGTCCGCTCCACACTCCCCTCCAGCCCCACCACACCCAGCACTTTTCCCTGTAACCGAAGCAAGTGCTACACCTGCCCCTACACCTCCCCCCTCATCCCCATTCCAGGCCCCAAGAAGACCTTCCACATCAAACAGATGTTCACCTGCACATCTGCTAATGTGGTATACTGTATCCGCTGTTCCCGTTGTGGCCTCCTCTACATCGGGGAAACCAAGTGGAGGCTTGGAGACCGCTTTGCGGAGCACCTACGCTCAGTTCGCAACAAACAACTACACCTCCCAGTCGCAAACCATTTCAACTCGCTTCCCCCCCACCACCCCCCAACTGTTCGGACAACATGTCCATCCTGGGCCTCCTGCATTGCCACAATGATGCCACCCGAAAGCTGCAGGAACAGCATTTCATATTTTGCTTGGGAACCCTGCAGCCCAAGGGTATCAATGTGGACTTCACAAGCTTCAAAATCTCCCCTCCCCTCCCAAAACCAGCCCAGCTAGTCCCCACCTCCCTAACCATTCCTCCCACCTCAAGCCCCACCCCCATCTCCTACCCACTAACCTCATCCTGTCTCCTTGACCTGCCTGTCCTACCTGGACTGACCTATCCCCCACTTAAATCCCCATCTACATTCACCTTCACTGGCTCTTACCCCATCTCTTTGACCTGTCTGTCTCCTCTCAACCTATCTTGTCCTTTATCAATCTTCTATCCGCCTCCTCCTCTCTCCTTATTTATTTCAGAATCCCCTTCCCCTCCCCCATTTCTGAAGAAGGGTCTCGACCCCAAACGTCAGCTTTCCTGCTCCTCTGATGCTGCTTGGCCTGCTGTGTTCACCCAGCTCCACAACGTTTTATCACTGAGCAGGTGCTGCTCGGTAGCACTGTTAATGACATGTTCGATCCATGTGCGAGGCCTGAAAGATGGTGAAGAAGATGGAGCTGGAGCAGGGAAATGGGAAAGGATAATGCAGATGTCACGGGGATGCCGGAGATGTGCTCGGTGTGTCGTCAGCTGCGACAGTGGCAGTGCCTGGAGCGAGGACTCATGGATGGGTCATCGATTGTGGCAGAGGTGGTACTCCTGGCTGTAGTCGCTGTTCACAGCAGCTAAGGCAGTGCTCAGAGCAGGCTGCTGTATGCATGAAACCTAGACTCTTGGCAGGGTTGTCGTTGCTGTACCAGGGTGCATGGACTTTTTGAGGCCTGGGACACTTTGCTAACACCCTGGAGCTGTGTTTGAAGACCCCTTGTATAGCAGACTGCTAATCCAGGTTTCTATCCTGTCACGGCAGATGGTTGAATTTAAATTCAATGAAAGAAAAGTCTGGAGTTAAGAGTCTAATGATGACCATGAATCCATTGTCGTTTGTTGGAAAATTCCATCTGGTTCACTAATGTCCTTTGGAAAGGGAAACTGCTGTTCTTACCTGGTCTGACCAACATGTGACTCCAGACCCACAGCAACGTGGTTGACTCTGGGCATTTTGGGAGGGGTATTAAATACTGGCCTAGCCAGTAATGCCCTCATCAGTGAATAAATAAAATAAACTCAAAATGGTGCCAAATCGTGGCGACAGAACACTTTTCACTCTTGTCTTTCTAGATGTACATAGCAATAAATAACTCATTCGTATAAACTCATGTTCCATTACTTTATTGCTGATTGAGACTAGCCTGATGGAGTGGTAATTGGCAGGGGTGACTTGTCATGCTTGTTGTGTACAGAACATACCCAGTTAATTTTCCACATTGTCGGGTAGATACCAGTGTTGTACCAGACGGTGCACAAAGTACTTCCCATTTTGAAGGTCTTCCATCAGCCATTTGTTTACTGATCTTTGTCTACTGTTCTCTGCAGAGCTCGCTGAATTTAGCCCAGCCCCAGATAAGGAACTCACCATCCATTGTTCTTTGTTCTTTTTTTTAATCACACTTAACCTGTTGACCCTATTCCCCCACACTCTCCAATCGAACCATTTGTCCCCACCTTTATCTCCATAACCAGATGAAATCCTGCTTCCTGCCTCTTCAGGATGGAAACAAACTGACCAAAAGTTATTCTTTCGTACATGTTGGAATGATTGAAGTCCCTAATTAGCACCAGCCTCCAACCATTTCATAATCAATCTGCAAATTTGATCCTCTCTCTAATACTTGGTGACCTGTAGGTGCACTCGCTCTGATTCAGTGCTGCCTTATGTTTTCTTAATTCTAATAATTGAGAATGTTTTTGCCCCCTCAAAAACAACTTCCCTGTCTAGTGCTTTAACAGTATTTTTCGTTGACTCTCAGGCTAGCATCTGTATCTTTACTGATAACAATTGCCAATTCCTTCCCTGGTTTGAACAATGTCAAGCTTCCAAATCTCCCCTCCCCCTACCGCACCCCAAAACCAACCCAGCTTGTTCCCGCCTCCGTAACCTGTTCTTCCTCCCACCTATCCACTCCTCCCACCTCAAGCCCTACCCCCATCTCCTACCTACCAGTCTCATCCCACCTCCTTGAACTGTCCGTCCTCCTGGGACTGACCTATCCCCTCCCAACTCCCCACCTACACTCACCTTTACTGGCTCCATCCCCGCCTCTTTGACCTGTCTGTCTCCTCTCTACCTATCTTCTCCTTTATCCATCTTCTATCCGCTTCCCCCGTCTCCCTACTTATTTCAGAATCCCCTTCCCCTCCCTGATTTCTGAAGAAGGGTCTAGACCCAAAACGTCAGCTTTCCTGCTCCTCTGAACCTGCTTGGCCTGCCTGCTGTGTTCATCCAGATCTACACCTTGTCATTTCAGATTCTCCAGCATCGGCAGTTCCCACTATCTCTGCATTATTATATAGTCTTGTTGTGGAGATTTACCATACATTTATGCATAACTATTCTCAAAGCATCTTAGTCTGCCTCAGAGTTTCCCCATGTCTGATCTTCACTTGGATGTGTTCTCTGTACACCTTATATCTCCTCCTCTCTTGAGCTTCAGTTAGGTGCCCTTCCCTTGCTATATCATTTGTTTGATCAGTTTAGTAAATATTTCTTTCACATTCCAGCAATGATGCCAGTGTAAATATTCTGTGCTCTCAGTGTTTTCAAAGCCTGTGCCTCCTTCACTGAGGTCACTTGTCAATTTTCGAGTTTTCCCATCCTGCATTCACTAACATTCCCATTCGACACATTTGTTATTCCAGAAGTAGCAGATGCCAAACTCCACAAATGCCTCAGAGCTTATTGTTTTTGCAAAGTAAATAATCAAAGCAGATGGAGATAAAGCAATTTTTTTACATATTACTGTGTGGAATTGTAAAAGTGCTAATTCAAACCTCCATTTAGATGGAGCTGTTGCTGATCCCTCAAGTTTGACATCCTAACCCAATCCCGGGCAGCATGATGGCTCAGTGGTTAGCACTGCTGCCTCACAGCGCCAGGGACGTGTATTTGATTCCGGCCTCGGGCGACTGTGTGGAATGTGGACATTCTTCCCATGTCTGTGTGGGTTTCCTTCCACAGTCCAAACATGTGCAGGGTAGGTGGATTGGCCATGCTAAATTGCCCGTAGTGCCCAGGGATGTTTAGGTTAGGTGATTTAGACATAGGAAATGCGGGGGTAGGAGAATGGGTCTGGATGGCATGGTCTTCGGAGGGGCAGTGTGGACTTGTTGGGAAGAATGCCTGTTTCCACACTGTAGGTGTCCCATGATTCTATAAACTTGAGGTAGATACTGAAAAGACAATTCTCATTTGACACTCTCCATTATTTCACAATATTCTTTCAGGTTTGCTTTCCAATTTCATGTCAAATTATCTCATCAGGAGGAATTTTATTTGGGATGTGGGCAAAGGGATTTCTAAGAGAGTCAGATGAGCAGTCTAGTAAGTCTCATCTCGAAGTTGGACGCAACTCACTGCATCAGCTATGTTTTTACCAAAGCAGTGAGGCAAGCTTCTTGCTGGGCCGTCAATGAAGGGAGATTATTGTTTGTTATATGTCTTACTAAAGCCAAATCACTTTACCAGTATTCAGCTTCCTATCATACCAAACACACTTCCAAACACACTTACATCATAGAATCCCTACAGTGTGGAAACAGGCCCTTTGGCCCAACAAGTCCATATCAACCCTCAGAGCATCCCACCCAGACCCATCCCCTTAAACCCACCTAATCTACACATCCCTGAACACTACAGGCAAATTAGCATGGTCAACCCACCTATTCTGCACATCTTTGGACTGTGGGAGGAAACCGGAGCACCCAGAGGAAACCCATGCAGATATGGGTGGAATGTGCAAACTCCACACAGACAGTCACCTGAGGTTGGAATTGAACCCAGGTCCCTGGTGCTGTGAGGCAGCAGTGCTAACCACTGAGCCATCATGCCACCCAGGAGTCAGGTATCAGGAATTCAAAGTGGTCAGTGTCCAATTGGGTAGTTGGTGACTCCAACTCACTGCTGGCTGAGGGGACCCTCCAAGTTGCTCAGCACCAAACCACATTTGAGGGCATGGGTCATGGGCTCCAGTCTCTCATACACACACACACACACACCACTCGTCCACAGACAATAGCTTGTGGCATTTGAAAATGCCCTGGGGCAGTCTGGAAACACAGAGCTGCATTGCGGTCTCACCAGTCACCAGCTTTGAAAGGATGCAAAGGTGAGAATTTGCATGCAGAGACAGGCACCCAGTTTACAGATTAGTCCATTCTGCACCTCAGGTCTGCTTGCTTGTTTTTTACAGCACCCACTCATTTAGCATGTAGCTACAAGCTTGCAAAATCTGTGTCTTGCCTTGCTTTGTCAATCAATGTAGTCACACTCCAGGCAGCTTCCCTTGCTAGTCAGCAGTGGTCAGTCTAGCGGGAATGAATACATCTTGCTATATCGCAGTGTGCTACATCAATATTACACACACATGTGCCAGCACCTTATGCAGCAAACACACTTCATGTGCGGCAAGCAGGCAGCCAAGGTTAGAGACAAAAGAATCGCAGATGCTAAAATCAAAGGTAGACAAACAGGAGGCTGGAAGAACACAGCGAGCCAGGCAGCATCTGGAGGAAAGGAGCAGTCAACGTTTCGGGTATTACCCTTCTTCAGGACAGGAGTTTCAGCCAGGGCTCAAATTCTTAGGGGAGTCATCCTCACTGAAGTACACAAAGGCATCTGTCAGTCAGGGGATAATGGCTCAGTGAGTCAAGGGCAGCCTCTGATATCAGTCCAGGAGATTGTTCAAGGTCAGGCATCTGCTCAGGGTGATCTCGGTCACTGGGATTATGCCTCTGCAGTCTGGGGAATGGGTCACGGTCAGTAGTTTGGCTCTGCAGTCAGGAAAGGTACAGCCACCAGGATGGGGGTGTCTGGATGAGCCACTCAAGGTGACAGCCAGGCTTTGGATCTGTTCAGAGAAAGTAAGCAGAGAGGGAGATAGGGGAGGACAAGGGTTGCTGCCACAGGAAGGAGAATTGGCAAATGATGCTTCTGTCCATTCCCTTAAATCTATGACCCTTCATCATTGAGCCCTCCATCAAAGGGAAAGGCTTCTTCCTGCCTATCCTATCTATGCCACTCATAATTCTATATATCTCAACCTTCTCTGCTCTAAAGGAAACAACACCAGTCTGACCAATCTTGCTTCATAACTGAAACTTCCCAGCCCAGGTAATATTCTGGCAAATCTCCTCTGCATCCTCTTCAGCGGGATCACGTCCATCCATGTGGATTCCAGAATTGCACACAGGACTCCAGCTGTGGTCCAATCAACATTTTATACAATTCCAGTATAACCTTGTTGCTAATTTCCATACCCATATCGTCCTTCTCACAAGTAAACCCAGACATAAAAATCCATTTAGAACCCTATTTACATCCTCTAGCTCCACACACATTTGATCTTCATTTACCGATGGGATATTCTATATTCCTCTAAGGCTTCTGGTGCTTCGAGACCTCGGTGCCTGCCATAAGCCTCCCTTTTTCTCTTAATTCTTGGTACTGCTTTCCTGGTAACTGTATTTCTCTTGAGCTCCTTTCTCCCTTTCAATTCCTGATTTACTGCTATTTCCAGATTGCTACTTGTATCTTGTCTAGTGAAGACCAACACAAAATATGCTATTTCTTTTTTCTCCACTAGCAAACCCCAGACTCAATTCCAAAGGAGTGACATTTATTTTGTTAATACTGGGTTCCATTTTAAATGTCTGGAGAAACTTTACCATCTTTTACATTTTGGTCTAAATTTCTCTCACACTGTAATTTTGCCCTCCTTATTAATTTTCTTAAAAAATAATTCGTTGCTGCTTTTTACATCTGTCCAATTTTCTGACCTGCCACCTATCTTTGAACAATTTATATCTTTGATTTTTTCCGTTAACCACAGGTGGTGAGTCCGTCCCTTAGAATTTTTCTCATCTGTTGAAATTCTGCACTTTCTGGAGTATCCCCTTAAATGTTTGCCACTGCATCTCTCCTGAACTATCCCCTAATTTGAATTGTCAGTTCACTTTTCCTAGCTTTGCTTCCATGCCCTCATGATTACTCATTTTTTAAAAATGTATTCATTCATGGGATGTGAGCATCACTGGTTAGGCTAACATAGATTGTCTATCCCAAATTACCCTGATATAGTTGTGTCAAACACATTCCTGTGGGTCTGGAGTCACAAGTTTGGCTGGACTAGCTGAGGATGGCAATTCCCCTTCCCAAAGGACATTTGTGAACCAGTTAGAGCTTTAATTTCAGATTTTCTGACATGCATTATCAAATCTGAAGATGGGACAGTCCACACTTGTTGAAAGTTCGCATTTTCAGGTATTCAAGAAACTTGACCAATTGTCCCAGAGAAACTAAATTCGTAAGAACAACCTGAAGACATGGCTACTGATCTGCTGTCTCTGATAAATCAGTGATCAGTTAATAGATGAAACAAATGAAATATAACCCTTAGCTATGCGTGCACACACCCAGACTCAGCCTGATAACCCTGAACTTATTTAAAATGTCTTTAATAATAGCTTTGAACATCCTCCCCAATGATATCTGTTAAGCTAACTGACCAGTAAATTCTTTCCTTCTGCCTTTAGGTTCTTTACTCAGAGAGTGGTAGGGGTGTGGAATGCATTGCCGGAGAGGGTAGTGGAGTCGGCCTCATTAGGGGCATTTAAGCGGCTATTAGATAGGCATATGGATGATAGTATAAGTTAGGGGTGCAGGTTAGATAGACCTTAGGTTTAGGGTAAAAGTTCGGCACAACATCGTGGGCCGAAGGGCCTGTACTGTGCTGTACTGTTCTATATTCTATGTCTCACCCCATTTATGAATAAATAACATACTCACTATTTTACAGAACATTAATTAGGCCACACTTGGAATACTGTGTACGGTTCTGGTCACCACACTACCAGAAGGATGTGGATGCATTGGAGAGGGTACAGGAAAGGTTTACCAAGATGTTGCTGGGTGTGGGGGATTTTAGCTATGAAGTGAGGTTAGATAGGCTGGGTTTGTGAAATAACAGCACAGAGGCTGGTATCCTGTCAACAAGTCACCCTTTATTTACTTGTGCACAGTACACTGGCTGTAACCAGCCTGCTTGGAGTCAGTCACCTGAAATGAGGAGATTCTAATCTCCTGGTTATACTTTTGTTTTGTTTTGGAATTTCAAGCAATCAACTTTTATTTGTATTGTACAATTCTATTCACATTGTCCACAATTTAACAATGCTAACAGTACTAGATGGTTTGCCATCCTTACTTCCACATGCCTCCATCTTCTTCACAACATCGTAGCATTTTACAACGTTATCAGATACGGCAAGCATTTCCAGCAGTGTATATAAAGAACTGTGATACATTGGTATTTGGCCCAGCATTGGCCATAGATAGGATACCAGGTCCTGTGTGCTTCGACTGGAAATTCTCATCAGCAAACTTCTCTCCATAGTTGGACTTCCCACCAATGCCTGGCGCATTAAAACAGGAATTATTCTGTGAAATGTTGAGTTTTTGTAACCAAACCCCTTCTCATGAGTGCAAGGAAATTTTCGGCAGTTTTCGGGATCGCAACAGCAAAGAGCTCCATCTCGATGCAGCCCACGTTTTTGCCTCTGACGGTGATGTCCGTGAACACGCGTGGGTTCTTGAGCACCATAATGACCGCAAAAAATGGCACTAGTTATATTGGTCAGCCAGGGCTTTCCTGATTGGCATCCACAATAACCAGGAACATTGAGCCCATGAAAGGACTGGCATAGTTAGCATGCACCTGACTCTAGGGTTTTCCTGGCTATTACCACAAACGCAGCGGCACTACTAGTGGCACATTTTGTCCTTGTTGGCACTCTGGGCACTGCCCAGCCAATGTAGCTTTGTTGGCATCCCACCCCAGCCACCAGGCATAGCTTCTTGCTAGTATTTTCATCTTGGAAACCCTGGATGGCCCTGGTGGAGTTCAGCCAGGATGTGGCAGCGACCTTTACTCAGGACATGCTCCCCATTGTAATATGCCGTCCTCTACGGTGATCTGGTCCTTCTTGGTCCAGAAAGGTTTCAATCTGGGTTGTGATGGCCCTTCTGTTTCCCCCATTACCATCAGCTGTTTTAGTTTGGCTAGGACATGATCTTTTTGTGTCCACAGTTGCATATTGTCAGCGGTGACTGGAAAGATGCCCAGGAAGTTTAAAACCAAAACGGACTCTTCCAGGGGAGACACCACCAGTGGAGTATCTGTCAGTGGGCAGTAACTCAAGGCATCCGCATTAGTCACTTGGCTTCCTGGATGATGTTCGAGCTTCAAAATCTCCCCACCCCCGGCCTCATCCCTTGACCAACCCTCCCTCTCATCCCCGCCTCCTTGACCTGTCCGTCTTCTCTCCCACCAATCTGCTCCTCCCAGCTCACTGACCAATCCCCACCATTGCCTACCTGCACTCACCTATCGCTACCCCACCTACCTTCCCCAGCCCCTCTTATCCTCGCCTCCTTGACCTGCCGTCTTCTCTCCGACCTATCCACCCCTCCCACCTCACCGACCAATCCTCACCACTACCTACCTGCACTCACTTATCACCATCCCACCTATTTTCCCCAGCCCAACCTCCCCCCTCTCTATTTTTTCAGAGCCCCCTTCCTCTCCCCCATTTCTAAAGAAGGGTCCCGACCCGAAACATCAGCTTTCCTGTATCTCTGATGCTGCCTGGTCTGCTGTGTTCCTCCAGCTCCACACTGTTATCTCAGACTCCAGTGTCAGCAGTTTTTACTATCTCTGATGTTCTAACTTGTACTTGTACGCACTGAGAATGTGTACCCACCATTAAATTCTACCAGTAGCTATGGTCGGCATCGCCATGTCTTCCTTCAGTAGCCCTAGCAGGGGTTTGTGATCTGTTATTATGACAAATTCCCATCTGTAAAGGTACTGGTGGAACTTCATCCGCCAAACTTCCCTTCCCTATCTGAGCGTATTTGTGTTTGGCATCATCCAAAGTCCAGGAAGCTTATGTTATTGGGTATTCCTCTCCATTGGGCCACTGGTGAGCCAACACCACCCCGATACCATAGGGGGAGGTATGATATGTTAGTACTAATTCTCACTTTGGATCTTAGTGGACCAACACTTTAGATTGTTATGAAGTTGCGTAGAGTCCTCATGAATTGGGAGGCAATAAGTTAGAATTTATTGGTAAAAATGATCATGGGGTCAAGAATGTCGTCGTTCCTTTTCAGAGTTTATGCTTTGTCTGTGCTTGGAATTTTATCAATGCAGGTTCACAGAGAGTGCCCAAAGGGAAACATTTTGCATAGAACAGCTAAGCAGCACTTTTTTTCCCAAGGCAACAAGTTTGAATTTAGCCAATTAATTTAAGTTAAACACCCAGATACAGAAAATCAATGGAATTTAAATCTGACAACGTGAAACCAATCACATTATAAGAATTTGATTTTGTCACTATGGGTGTATGAGACACAGGCATTTGGAAACTCGGGAAGAGTCATCCACCACCTGCCAGAGTTAGCACCATTCAGCTCTCAGAGAAAGCCCATTTAATTCATCAAAGGTAGCACGGTATTTTAGCTCAAAGTCTTCATTGAAGAAATTATAGAGATAAAACATCCCTGGCAGCAGAATTAGCAGAAGAAAGGGGTTTGTGAAGAGAACGGAGACGACAGAATATTCCAGAAGACCGTCTGAGCAAACTTGGAGAGATTAAGTCATAATTCATTGTTCTCTTATTAACAGGGTTACTAAGTGGAACTTCTGTTTATTTAAATAGCATTCCAGTAGAACTTAGACCAGTTAAGGAGGAGTTAGTAGTTTATGGGGAATTGTCATCTTGTTTGTAATTTGTTTATTTGTTCATTGCTGAGTTAAGTAAATAAATTGTTTCTTGTTGTTTGTAAAGTGGAGATCAGGGATTTCTTTTCTCTCAACCCCTCTTTTAATAGATTATGAGGGGAAAGACAAGCTTCTCTGGGTGTTTCATGGGTAATTATTAGAGGGGAACCCCTACTGCCGTCATTACAGATTGGGGCTTGTGTTTTAGTTAAATTATCAGAGGGGTTCGGCTACTCCACCTACGTAACAAGATGGTGACAGATGCTTTTACACTTCCCTAAAGGCTACTTGTAGGTTACGTGACCATTTCCAAGGCTCACCCTTCTTCAATAGCAGGTGTAAGGGAGCCAAGATGGAGGCCAGGTTATTCCGTAATAAATCACTAACTCAAGGAAAGACCTAAGCTCCAGTACAGAGGTGGGAGCCGGGGCTCCTTTGATATCCCTCACTTTCTCCTCCAATGTGTTTTGTTGGCTCTGTAACCCAGTAGGTCATTTGAAATACCTGGAACATACATTTTTCCCTTCTAAGGCACACGCCCACATGGGAGAAATGTTTAATCACTATGTCCAAGTTCTCCAAGTGCTTTTTATTGGCCTTCCCTGTTATTAGTATGTCATCCAGATAAATCACAACCTGGGGTAGCCCTTATAAAATGTTCTCCATGGTCCACTGGAAAAGGGCACAGGCTGACGATACCCCCAAATAGCAATCTCATATATTGATTTAACCCTGATGGGTATTAATTGGGGCGTACTTCTGGGATTCCTTGTCCAGTTGCAATGCAGATAGGTGTGGCTCATGTCCAACTTCATAAAGGATAGAAACCCTTCCCCCCTCCCCCGCCAACTTTGCGTAAAAGTCCTCTGTGTGAGTGATTGGATATTTATCCAGCTATGAGAAGTGGTTTGCCGTTTTCTTAAAGTCCCCACAAAGGCAGACTGAGCCATCAGGCTTCACAATTGGTACGACTGGTACTGCCCATTCTGCAAACTGAACTGGTTTGATGATTCCTTCGCTCTCCAGTCTCCTGATTTGCACCTCTATTATTGTCCACGAGGCAAATGGCACTGGGCGGGCCTTGAAAAATCTTGGGTTGGCTCCCTGGTCAACAAGTAAAATGACCTTGGCCCCTTTGATAATCCCAAGCCCTCCCTGAAATACTCCAGGGTATTTCACCAGGACTTCACTGAGGCAGCCATTTTCTAATTGAAAAATGCTGAGCCAATCCAGGTGAATCTTTCTCGACCAATTGCGCCTCAATAGGTTTGGGCCTGAGCCTTTTACTACCATCAGCAGTAACTGCACCAATTGCTTCCCATAGGTGACCAGAACCAAAGTCATACCTTTTATACACAATGGTTCTCCTGTGTATGTTTTCAGTCTGGCTGAGGTCTTGTGCAAACTTGAGGGTTGGAGTCCCGAGTGAATCTTGTTAAAAACTGATTCTGCAAATAGCTGCACTGATGTCGACCTCCATAGGAATTGGGTGACCATTTAATCAAACGTTCATTTTAATCGGTTCTGATTTGGATGTCACTAAGCATTTTAATTCTGCCAACCCATACGTAGAGGGACTTTCCAGGGTGTGCACTCTCTTGGGTACTGGCCTACGAATTTCCTTACTTGAGCCAGGCCTACTCCTTTGATGTCTTGAATCCACATAACCAGCAACACCTACAATGGCTTGCCAGCACAGATCGTGAAGAACATCTTTGCCACTTGGCTGAGGTTCGGCTTTGTTGTGGGGTTCTGCAATGAGCTAGCCTAGGGTCCCTCTGCTCAGGACATGCCCTGCGTGAGGCTCTGCAATTACTTACATTCAAAGGATGTTACACGAGCTCAGTCGGACTTCCATTAGGATGCCCTGTAGCTCCTATGCTCCACTGCCACATTTTCTAATGACAATGCCAGTCGTAGTGCCTGCTTGAAGTCCTATTGGGCTTCAGCTAGTAGGTGCTTCTGCATGGCTATGTCATTAATCCCACATACCAAACGGTCTTTAAGTATCTCATTCAGGGTTAACCCAAAATCACATGCCTCTGCCAGCCATCTCAACCTCATCAAATCCTGACACAGATTCCCCCCTGAATTCTCTAACAGCTGAATAAAACTGATAGCATCTCAGAATTAGAGGATGTTTGGGATCGTAATATTCCTTAACCAACTCTGTCAACTCTTTGAAGGCTTTAGTGCCTCGTGCCTCTGGGAAAGTTAAGCCCTTATAACCGAGAATGTTGACCGTTCGCAAGCAGTCAGAAAGATTACTCGTTGCTTTTCATCTGCCCCAATTCAGTTGCCCAGAAAAAATATTGCATTCTTTCCACATACTGGGCCTAGTCTTTGACAGCAGGATCAAACGAGTCAAGCTTTCCAATCAAAGGCATGCTTACACCAACTCCACGATGATAGCAAGTGAATATTGTTCAGGCATGTCTTGTTTTCAGTCATTGCCACTGAAATTAACGCACAGAGGCCAGTATCCCATCACCAAATCACCCTTTATTTACTTGTGCACAGTATACTGGCCATAACCAGCTAGCTCTGAGTCAGTCGCCTGAACTGAGGAGAGTCTAATCTCCTGGTTATTTTGGTCAGCCAAGGCTTTCCTGATTGGCCCAGGTTAACAGCCCCAAACACCGACCTCACAGTCAATGAAGTCAACCTGATCCCAATCACTACTGCATGTTTTCACCGGAATGCAGGAGGTTGAGGGGCGACTTGATAGAAGTTTGTAAGATTGTGAATGGCATGGAGAGAGTGGAAAGTATGAGGCTTTTTTCGCAGGGTGGACAGGTCAATTACTAGGGGACACAAGTTCAAGGTGCGGTGGGGGGAGTCTAAACGAGATGTACGAGGCAAGTTTTTCACACAAAGGATGGTGCGTGCCTATAATATACTGCCAGAGGAGGTGGTAGAAGCAGACACAATAGCAGCATTCAAGAAGCACCTGGACAAATACATGAATAGGAAGAGAATAGCAAGATACTACAAGTGAAGAAAGTTTTAGTATGGAAGGGCAAAATGTGTTGGCACAGGCATGGAAGGCTGAAGGGCTTCTTCTTGTGCTGCATTGCTCTTTGTTGTTGTTCTATTTCCCAATCTGATGGGAATCTAGAAAGTTGTGGAAAATTAAAACCAATGCATCAACTACCATACTCACCACTTCATTGAGAACCTTAGCAGGAGGTCCATCAGGACTGGAGATGACAGCTCCAACATGTTACTCAGTAAATCTCACTTAAAAGAAATTTCACTAAGGTCCAACTTCATATCATAGGAAAACACAACATTGAAGTCTGGCAGTTTGTTGTATTCAGTACTATCTTAATCATCTTTTGGATAAAGGTGCATTTTCCGTCAAAGTCTCATGATTTTACATGTTAACAAAAAGGCAGCCTTCTGCTTTTAGCAGGTAATTTCACTGTGAAAAGCCTTTTGGGCCTTAACAAAGCACGCTAGCAAGATTTGAACAGTAGAAAAGCCTCAAAGTATCAATCACGAGCTCCAGTTAATATATTATTATTATTATTTCTACAATGGCTCTTGGTCACAATGCTTTTCTGAGGGAATGAGCTTTGATTTGAATGCACTCTGTCTGTTTCATGGAATATTCCCAGTGGGAATGGGAGCTTGAGCAGCAGAGAGTGCAGAGAATGTAATTTACACAAAGCAAATGCTGTTCAGAACTCCTGAGTGTCGAGGGAGATGAACAAGAGAGCAGTGCTGGATTCTCATAACAAACAGAAGATAAACAGCAGTACAGGAGTAGGTTTGTGTCTATTGCGAAAAACTGTATCATCCTTCACACTGACCTCTAGCAAAGATAAACCCTCTCCCAATTTGGACTCTCAACGATGCAATTTCATTTAGCAGCATGTTACTGGAAATGAGGAATTCATTATAAGGAGATATTGGACATATTAAGATGTTCCCATGGAACAGAGATGGCTAAGAGGTTATCCAAAAAACTTTGCAAAACAGGAAACTTTGAGAGAGTATAGAGAGAAAAGATATTCCTTCGGGAAAATTGTCAATAATTGGAGGTCACAGTTTTAAAATCACTCACAAAAGTATCAGGAAAGAAGATAAAGGCAAATTAATGCACTCAGACATTTGTTGGAATCTGTAACATTCTGTAGAGATGATCGAAGCTGATGCCACAAATAATTTTAGAGGGAAGTCGGGCAGGAGTTTGAAAATTAAGAATTGACACATGCACATAAAGCAGGAAAGTGAAACTGAGCAGCAATGATCTTTCAAAAAACTATTGTTGACACAATTCACAAGCTTAAACTGTAACAAAACAATAACCATCTTCAAAGAGGAGTCAAGTCCATTCCTACAAGGAGGAAAGGTAAGGCAAACAAATCTTGAGCTCCCTGAGATAACAAGGTGTAGAGCTGGATGAACACAGCAGGCCAAGCAGCATCAGAGGAGCAGGAAGGCTGGCGTTTCGGGCCTAGACCCTTTTTCAGAAAATTTTCTGAAGATTTTCCGAAGAAGGGTCTAGGCCCGAAAAGTCAGCCTTCCTGCTCCTCTGATGCTGCTTGGCCTGCTGTGTTCACCCAGCTCTACACCTTGTTATCTCAGATTCTCCAGCATCTGTAGTTCCTACTACTCCTGAGCTCCCAGGATGGCATAAGACAGATAGGAGCATAAAAAAGAGTGCATACAACAGGTGGATAACGTAGGCTCAATATAAAAAACTCAAAGGGAAAATTAAAAACAACAAATAAGTGAAACAGAGAGAGAGAATATGAAAAGAAACTGGTAGTGAACATAAAATCTTCCAGAGACACATAAACAGCAAAACGATGATAAAATGAGTAGAACTAGTTTGGGACCCAAAAGAGGCCTTACTCATGAAGAAAGGACGTAGCAAAAATATGAAATGAATACTTCATATTTTTCTTTACAACAGAAGAAGTTATTCCCATGCTATGGTGAAATGGAAGGTAATTCGGTTAACAAATGGGCTAAATAATGATACAGAGGATGAATTAGAAAGGTTGTCTTCACTTAATTTCAAAAGACTTTAGAAATGGAAGAAATGCACCTGAAAACACCAAGGAAGAAATGACAAGAAGTTGGAGAGGCAATCCTCTAGAGGTACATGGGTGAACCAGAAGACTGGAGAATTGCAAAGAGTACATATTGTTGTAAAGTGGGGGTTGACCACCCCTCCCGAGAATGAAAACCAAAACCCAAAGAGGAGCACCTCGTCTTATAATCTGTTAAAAGGAGTGTGAAAAGGCGTGTAAACTGTTTTCATTTTTTTTAAGAAATTTCTAGTTGTTAAATCAAATAAATCCCTGACACTCACTTTACAATCAACAAGTAACAACTTATTTATCTAACTCTAACAGTGAATAGTTTAACTAAACAATTAACAGATCGAACACATCCCTTCTAACTACTAACTATTCTTGAATAATGCAAGATTCAAATGGTATGCTGTTCCAACAAATGCGAGTCCCACTTGTATAACAAAACAATAGAATTTAGTCTCTTGAAATTACAGCCAGGTGACGTCTTCTGGAATGTTCTTTGTCTTCTCTGTCAATTATTCTGTAAGGAGTACTTTCTCTGTCAATTCTTCTGTCAGGAATCTTAGCTAGGAGTACCTTGGTACAGTTGTGAATAGATGGTGCTTTCTCTAATAGCTGAGATCTGTTATCTCTAGCAGATGGCAGTTAGTTTTCAATTTTCAAACAGCAAAATAATAGCATGCTTCATGGAGTGCTATGCTTCCAGGAATTCTCGTGCTTGTCTCTGCCTATTAATAAACACATTGAACTCGACCCCATATACATTCCACTACGAAGGAAAACTGGAAGTGAGGCAATCCATCTCAATGGACCCCAGAGTTTAAAAACCAGGCGGGAAAACACACCGATGCTTCATCGGAGGCTGCACTGAGGATGTTACCAAGCATGGTAACGAAACATCTGCAAAACAACAAACTAGCTCAGTGAGCCAACCAACCTCAACACCCACAACCTGAGCTACGGATCTACCCCAAAACCTTAGAATGCCCCCTTCTTTTATACCCCTGATGACATATCAATTTCTTACAATCAGATTGGTCCTAGGTTGTCAAAACCACCAGATCCAAATTTGATAGGTTGTTGATATCTAAGTGTCTAATTCAAATGGATCGGCTAAATTCAAATGGATCGGCTAAATTCAAAAACCTGCTGTCTTGGTAAAAATGCTGCTTGGCCTCCTGATGGTATGGCCTTTCAATACAAGTGTTTTAATTTGGATGCTCACTGTACTTGCAAACCTTCATGCTGCTCACAGATATATCCAAGCATAGAAAAAGCACAATCTTTTAAAGGGACCATGCAGTGTTTCACCCATAGAATTTTACAAACACCTATATTTTACAAACACCAAATTCACAATGCACAAATACTCTATCCAACATTGCAACACCACCCCCCTTAAGAAGAAACATGAACCATTAATATGAAAAATGGCTTCCTCTTTTCTAAAACTTTACGTCCATTATATTGCTAGATCCATAGATCATTAATCTAGAGTGACATATTTTATACTGATTGAATTTATATACAACAATGTTATATATATATATATATATATGTTATATATATATATAACATTGAACACTACTGTGTTCACACTATTGCAGAAACACTTTTTCTTTTAAACCCATGATAAATCATTCACAATAACATTTTCATGACCTACAGCATGTACAATCTGCAAGTAAAATGCTTGTAACATGAAACTCTAATAAAATAATCTGGTGTCCTTAGATCTTCC
Organism: Ginglymostoma cirratum; assembly: GCA_024137785.1. NCBI lineage: Eukaryota > Metazoa > Chordata > Chondrichthyes > Orectolobiformes > Ginglymostomatidae > Ginglymostoma > Ginglymostoma cirratum. Next base: position 5,340,178 of record JAHRHZ010000114.1, on the reverse strand, counting down.
CAGAAATGTCAAAGGATTGTGATCGGTATACACAACTGTCTCTGATGCATTGTTTGCAATGTAAATATTAAAATGTTGTAAGGCCAGTACCAAACTCAATAACTCCTTTTCAACGTTTGAATAACTTTATTTTGAAAAATAACCAATTGACCTTTCAATTCCATAATCATTCTCCTGCAATAACACAGCTCCAACACCAGATCCTTCGCGTTGATGGTGACTTTGTAGGGTTTCAAAAAATTTGGCACAGCTAAAACTGGTGCAGTGGTTAACACTAGTTTTAAGTTCTCAAATGCCTCCTGGTATAGTTCTGTCCACTGAAATTTTGTTTTTTTTTTAATAAATCCATAAAAGGTGCCACCACGTTACTACTGCACAACATTCCTGTAGAATCTGCTCAATCCTAAAAATCATAGCACTTCCTTCTCGATGGTCTTGGGAAATATCTCGTGGCCTTCGATCTTCACATTTCTCTGTGTCATCTGTCCGTGTCCAATGTTATGCCCTAAGAATGTCACTTAAACCTTCCCAAAATTCTGCTTTTGCCAAGTGAATGCCCAACTTTGCTTTCCATAGTCTCCAAAGAGCTCTGCCAAATATTCCATGTCATCTTTCCACGAGTGATGAAAGATCACTAAAACATCTATATCGATGGCACATTTAGTCAATCCTGCAACAACTCTGTTCATAAGCCTTTGAAAAGTGGCTGGTGTGCTTTTTATTCCAAAAGACATTACTTTAAATTCATATAGCCCATTTGGGGTTATGAACGCAGAAATTTCTTTCATTCTCTCTGACAAAGGTACTTGCCAATAACTGCGAACTAACTTTAACTTTGTGAAGTAAGTGGCTTGTCCTACCTTTTCTACCCAGTCCTCCAACCTTGGAATTGGGTATAAGTCAGATTTGGTCATGGTGTTGACCTTTCGATAATCTATGCAGAATTGTTGAGTACCATCAGGATGGGGAACCAACGCGATTGGCAAACTCCACTCACGTTGAGATAACAAGCATGGGGCT
>JAHRHZ010000114.1:5324803-5338758 GCA_024137785.1 Ginglymostoma cirratum | reverse complement strand
AGGAGCAGGAAAACTTGACGTTTCGGGCCTAAACCCTTCATCAGAAACATTTTTCTGATGAAGGGTTTAGGCCTGAAACGTCAAGGTTTCCTGCTCCTATGATGCTGCTTGACCTGCTGTGTTCATCTAGCCCCATGCTTGTTATCTCGGATTCTCCAGCATCTGCAGTACCTTTTATCTCCACTCACTTTGATTTGGCTCTACGATGTCTTCTTGTAGCATAGATTCTACTTCCTTCTGAACCTGCGCTGCTTTGAGAGGATTAAACCTGTAGAGGTGTTGTTTTATTGGAACAGCATTCTCTATGTCAACCTCATGTACTATCAATTTAGTCCTCCCCATTCGATTTCTACATATGTCCTCACAACACTGTAACAAGTCTTTCAATTCAGTTAAAAAACGAAAGAACTGCGGATGTTGTAAATCAGGAACAAAAACAAAGTTGCTGGAAAAGCTCAGCAGGTCTGGCAGCACCTGTGAAGGAAAAAACAGAGTTAACATTTCAGAACTCTTTCAATTCAGTTCTCTGTTCCTGGGACAGATAGCTCAAAACCCTATCCCATTCTTTAAGGACTTCCTCATTATTTAACTTATTCTGAGACACACAAAAATCCAAATCATCTGGATTTGATTCCTCACTCTGAGTGGCAGTAAGTAATAATGTTTCTCTGGTTCCTTTTTTCTGTCATAGCAATGTTTCAGCATGTTCACATGGCATACCTGATATTGTTTTTTCCTATCTGGTATCTTTAACAGATAATTCACCTGGCTAAACTTCTTCCCAATCAGATAGGGACCACTAAACCTTGCTTTGAAGGAATCTCCTACCACTGGTAACAGCACCAGTACATTATCCCCATGGGTAAACATATGAATTTTAGATTTCTTATCTGCTTCTTGCTTCATTAGGTGCTGTGCCACCTTCTAATGTCTAGCTAATTCACCTACTCTGCTCACTCTTTCTCTCACCTCAGAGTTAGAGTTCAACTGTGAGATCTCTGACTTCAGTCCTATCAACTTTTCCTTAATTAATTTTAAAGGTCTTCTTACTTTGTGTCCATAAATCAATTCAAATAGATTAAACTGAGTCGATTCATTTGGAGCATCTCCGATAGCAAACAATATAAATGGGATGAGAGATAGTAGGAACTACCGATGCTTTCCTGCTCCTCTGATGCTGCCTGGCCTGCTGCGTTCATCCAGCTCTACACCTTGTTATCTCAATGTAAATGGGATACCTTTATCCCAAACATTTGGGTAATCCTGGCAATAAGCCCTCGGTATTGTCTTTAGGGTCTGATGCCACTTTTCAAATGCTCCCTGGGATTCAGGATGGTACTCACTTGATTTCAAGTGTCTGATGCCTAAACTATCCATGACCTCCTTAAATAATTTGGCAGTAAAACTGGATCCTTGGTCAGACTGAATCTCCCTGGGTAGTCCATAATGGGTAAAGAAAGCAAGCAACTCATCATAGAACCCCTACAGTGTGAAAACAGATCCACAGCACCTCACCAAAGAGCATCCGACACACACTCAGACCCCCACTCTATCCCTGCAGTTCCCATGGCTAATCCACCTAACCTACACATCCTTGGACACTATGGGCAATCCACCTAATCTGCACATTTTTGGACTGTGGGAGGAGACTAGAGCAGCCTGAGAAAACCTGCAGGGAGAATGTGAAAACTCCACATAGACAGTTACCCGAGGCTGGATTTGAACCTGGGTCCCTGGTGCTATGAGGCAGCAGTGATAACCACTGAGCCACCATGCCATGCAAACATTTTTGCCATGACATTCTACAATGGAATTGCCTCTGAAAACCTGAAATCCATTATGGTTAGCAAATACTGGTGCCCACTTTTGCTTTTAGGAAGAGGACCTACACGATGAATCAAAACCCACATAAAAGGTCACATAAAACATTCTTGAAATGCGCGAATTGGCATCAAAGGCACTGATATTATTACCGTATGTGGCTTTCCTACCATCTGATACATATGACAGGTATGGCAAACTTTAACTACATCTTTATGTAATCCAGGCTAATAGAAATGTTTCTGTATCTTAGCCTGCGTTTTCCCCACTTCTAGACAACCTCCTACCCACAATATTTTCTGTCTGTGTTCTACACAATCCGGTAAACGCCTGCCCATTTCTCATCTGAACTAACCTGCCAAGGTCTCTATTTCCACCTTAAGATTTTACCCTAAAGGTAGTAGCATTCTGGAATGCATTCTGATTCCTTTTCCAAGTAGGCTTTATGATATAAATCCTTTATCATCTCATCTTTTTGTTGTAACTCCATTAGTCTTTCAGAACTAAACCTGCCTGATTCTCTACCTGCTTTGGTTTTTTCTTTACCATCTCGTCAAACAGAGTGCCTGCTAACTGGACCACAACTCCTTCATCTTTCTCTTTTGTTTCCCATTCTTGTTTTAACTTACAGCTGTGTAATCTTGTTACTACACCATCCAGAAAAATTCCAGGATATTTTCCATTTAACACCTCAGTACCCTGGTTTTCTTTTGGCTTCTCCACTACAATGGACATCACTCCCACCTGTGATCCATCTATATTGTTTCCAGGAACGAACTGTATTCCTGGAATAGCCAACTTTTCCATCACTCCCACTGTCACTTCCTCAGTCTTGACTGGGATTCTAGCCTTACTTTACACAGGGGAACACTAATCCTCTCTCTATTTATTCCATAGATTATCATGCTCTCAGGCAATATTTCAGAAGGAGTGCAAATTTTCATCTGTTACTTTTAGAGACTGACCAGCTCCCATATCTCTCAATATTTTAACTTCTTTACCTACTCTCCCTGTTCTACCTAAGTAAACCTTACCCACGCAGGTGAAATCTTTGAAAAGATCAGCCACGATCTTACTATCCAGTCTGTGACTAGGCTGTGCACTTTCCTGCAACTCCTCAGCTTTTCTTGGGATTTCCTTTGCTACCTCAACTAATCCCACTGGTTTAGCCTCTTTTATCACATCCTTTCTCCCAGTGCCTTTCTTAAACCACCAGCACCGTGACTTTGTGTGTCCCCTTCTCTTACAGTAAAATACCTTTCACCTCTTTTCCACCCGCTTCGGTTTCTTTTTTCACATGTGGTAAATTGTTCCCAGTGTTATCTACTTTTTTTTTAATTGAAGGGTCCCCCTCTTTCCCAATTTCTATACCTCATGGAATGAATTTGCTGTCAGAAGCTAAATTTCAATTTATGCACTGTTGCATATTCATCCGCCATCTCTGCAGCTCTTCTCAGTTGTTTTTTTAACTTTGTGCTCCTCAACATGAGTTCTGATCATTTCTGGAGGTGAGTTTCTAATCCCCCCCACCCGCAGCAGAATAACATCTCTAAGATCCTTGAACCCATAAGATCTAAGAACCCATTTCTGAAGAAGGGTCACAACCCGAAACGTCAGCTTTCCTGCTCCTCTGATGCTGCTTGGCCTGCCGTGTTCATCCAGCCCTACACTTTGTTATCTCCCATTCTCCAGCATCAGCAGTTCCTACTATTTGTCTAAGATCCTTGTATGTCTTTTCTATCTGAAATTCTCTCATCCATCTAACGAAGCTGCTCTGTTTAATTCTTTCAAACTCAATATAAGTCTGGCCTGGTTCTTTTCCTACATTTCTGAACCATTGTCAATATGCTTCTGGTACTAATTTATTCGCACTCAAAATAGCCTGTTTTACTTCTGCATATTCTCCTGACACCTCCTTCGACAGCACTGCCAACACTCCACTAGCCCTGCCTACCAACCTGGTCTGAATTAACATTAACAGTTTCTGGCCAGTCCATCTGTTTAGCCAACTTCTCAAAGGAAATGAAAATGACTTCTTCCTCTTTTTCATTGAATTTTGATAATGTTTTGACATATTTGTATATATCTCAGGTCCTTGGCTACGATGGGTCTGCTCATCATCACCGGCCTCCTCTCTAACTTCTGCTTTCATTTCCATAATTTTAAGTCAGCTATCCTGTCTAATTTGCAACTTCCAAAGTTCAAACTCTCTCTCTTTCTCCCTTTCTTCTCTCTCTTTTTCTTTTTGTCTTTCCTTTGCTTGTAACAGTAATTCAAACAGTTTCAGTTCCCTTTCCTCTTCAAGCTATTTCATCTGCAATTAAATTCTAGCCATTCCAAAGATTCTGACAGCCTTTCCAGCAAATTTAAATATTGAGCTATTGCTGTAATCACCTCCTCTTTTCTCACAGACAAAGGCAACCCTAACTCCAGCCTGTCTGCCAATTCCAGCAGTTTTTCCTCGCTCACTTTTTGTAAAATGCCCAAAGTCACTTCTTCCGTCACCCCCCCAGAAAACTCTTAGTGACTGAAAGAGCCATTACCTCACTTTTGATCTAACCAACAAACAAGCAAACAAAATTAAACAGATTTTCCACTGCTTGCATAGGTTTTATTTAAAGATTGAGGACACTAGTCCCTAAGTCCATTTAAATCTGCTGGGACCTTTTGTACCCTAAACCTATTCAAATCTGGCCAGATCTCTCCAAATCTGTCAAAATCCCAAACCCGATCTGTCCTAACCTGTTCAAATTCCAGACCCGAGCCCCCAAGCTATTATAAAGTGGAAGTCGACCACCCCCCACCCAAGAACTAAAACCAAAACCCAAAGAGGAGCACCTCGCTTTATAATCTTTTAAAAGGAGCGTGAAAAGGGGTGTAACCTGTCTTTTAGCAACTTCAAGTGGTTAAATCAGATAACTCCCTGACACTTACTTTATAATCAACAAGTAACAATTTATTTATCCAACTCTAACAGTGAACAAATTAATTAAACTATTAACAAACCAAACAAATCCCTTCTAACTATTAACTATTCCCAAATAATGAAAGATTCTAATGGTATGTTGTTCTAATGAGTACAAATCGGACTTATATAACAAAACAACAGAATTTAGTCTCTCAAAATTACAGCCAGGTTATGATCTGGAAACTATAGACCGGTGAGCCTCACATTGGTGGTTGGGAAGCTATTGGAGAGAATTCTTAGGGACAGGATTGATGCACATTTGGAAAGCATGGCCTAATTAGGGACAGTCAGCAAGGCTTTGTGCAGGGCAGGTTATATATTACGAATTTGATGGAGTTTATCAAGGAGGTGATGAAGCAGATCTATGAGGGTAGAGCAGTGGATATTGTCTACATGGATTTTAATAAGGCTCTTGACAAGATTCCTCTTGGTTGGCCCATCCCAAAGATTAAGATGCATGGGACCCATGGTGATTTTGCTGCTTGGATTCAGAATTGGATTGCCCATAGAAGGCAGAGGGTAGTGGTGGAACTGTGTTTTTCTGGCTGGAGGTCCATGACTGGTGGTGTTCCGCACAGAACCATGCTGGTCTGCTGTTTGTGATACATATAAATGACTTAATTGGCACCAGAAACATATAGACAATGGTTCAGAAATGTAAGAAAGGAACCAGATCAGACTTGTATTGAATTTGAAAGAATTAAGCAGAGCAACTTTGATGGATGAATGAGAGCATTAAAGATAGAAAAGACATATGAGGACATTAAAGATGTTATTCCGCTGGAAGAGTTTAAAAACTCACTTCCAGAAGTGATAAGAACTAATGTTTAGAAACAGAAAGTTAAAACAGTGAGAAGAGCTGCAGAGATGGTGGATTAATATGGATTAGTGCATAAATCAAAATCCAGCTTCTGACAGCAATTTTATTCTGTGAGGGATAGAAATTGGAAAAGAGGGGAATCCTTCAATGAAAATCAAACAGTAGCCTGCCAATTTGAAAAGGACCCATTCACTTCTACTCTTTATTTCCTTTCTGCCAACCAGTTTTCTATACATCGGAACACACTCACCCCAATCCCATGCGCTTTAATCTTGCACAAAATCTCTTATGCGGGACTTTGTCAAATGCTTTCTGAAAGTCCAAATATATCACATCGACTGGCTCCCCTTGTCAACCCTACGAGTTACATCTTCATAGAATTCCAACAGATTTGTCAAGCATGATTTCCCTTTCATATATCCATGTTGACTTTGTCTGATCCTGCCACTGCTTTCTAAATACTCTGCTAGAAAGTCCTTGATAAGGGATTCGAGAATTTTCCCCAGTACCAATGTTAGGCTTACTCATCTATTATTCCCTGTTTTCTCTCTACCTCCCTTTTTTAATATTGGAATATTTTGAATTTTGAACATTGGCTACTCCCCAGTCTGCAGGGCCTGTTCCAGCATCCTGGAAGATGACCACCAATGCATTCACTATTTCTAGAACCATTTTCTTAAGTACTTTGGGATGTAGATTATCAGGCTCTGGGGATTTATCCGCTTTCAATCCTATCAATTTTCCCAGCACCATTTCTCTACTAACATTGATCCCTCTCAGCTCTTCCCTCTCACTAAATCTTGCATTCTCCAACATTTCTGGTATCTGATTTGTGTCCTCTTTTGTGAAGACAGAACCAAAGTATTTATTCAATTGCTCAGTCATTTCTTTGTCCCCTATTATACATTCCCTGTTTCTGTCTGTAGGGGACCTACATTTGCCTTCACCAATCTCTTTCGTGTCACATACCGAGAGAAACACTTAGGGTCAGTCTTTATGTTCCCTGCAAACTTACTTTCATACTGTATTTTCCCTTCTTAATCAATCCCTTGGTCCTTCTTTGCTGAATTCTAAACTGCTCCCAGTCCTCAGACATATCATATTTCTTGGCCAATCTGTATGCTTCTTCCTTGGATAGGATACTATCTCTTATTTCCTTTGTAAGCCATGGATTGGCCCTCTTACCCATTTTGCTTTTGCGACAGACAGGAATAAACAGTTGTTGCAGTTTCCCCATGCGTTGAATGTTTGCCATTGCATATCTACTGTCATCCCTTTAACAAGAACAAAGAAAATGACAGCACAGGAACAGGCCCTTCGGCCCTCCAAGCCTGCACTGATCCAGATCCTCTATCTAAACCTGTTGCCTATTTTCCAAGGATCTGTATCCCTCTGCTCCCTGCCCATCATGTATCTGTCTAGATACATCTTAAATTACACTATCATGCCCGCACCCACCACCCTCTGCGTAAAGAACTTTCCACGCATATCTCCCTTAAACTTTTCCCCTTTCACCTTGAAATCATGACCCCTAGTAATTGAGTCCCCCACTCTGGGAAAAAACTTCTTGCTATCCAACCTGTCTATACCTCTCATGATTTTGTAGACCTCAATCAGGTCCCCCCTCAACCTCCGTCTTTCTAATGTAAATAATCCTAATCTACTCAACCTCTCTTCATAGCTAGCACCCTCCATACCAGGCAACATCCTGGTGAACCTCCTCTGCACCCTCTCCAAAGCATCCACATCTTTTTGGTGATGTGGCGACCAGAACTGTACGCAGTATTCCAAATGTGGTCGAACCAAAGTTCTGTACAACTGCAACATGATCTGCCAATTCTTGTACTCAATATCCCGTCCGATGAACGAAAGCATGCCGTATGCCTTCTTGACCAGTCTATTGACCTGCGTTGCCACCTTCAGGGTACAAGAGTTTAAATAACTCTTCCCAATCTATCAAGGCCAACTCATGCCTCATATCTTTATATATGCTTTCTTTTATTTATCAAACTGTCCACATCAGGGGTTTCCTGGACCTGCTGCACTTGCCCTTGCTGGCCTTCAATTCTCACTAGTCTTGAAAGGCTCCCGCTTTCCAAATGTAGACTTCCCTGCAAGTAGCTGCTCCCAGTCTACATTTGCCAGAACCTGCCTAATGATATTGAAATCAGTCTACTCCAAATCTAGACACTTCACTTCTACACTGTCCTTTTCTCTTTCCATAATGACTTTGAAATTTACAGAATCATGGTCAGTATCCCCAAAATGCTCACCTTCCCGAGATTTCAACGACTTGACCCGGCTTCATTCCCCAGGATCAGGTCTGGCGCTGCCTGTCTTTACTAGGACTATCTGTGTGCTGGCACATAGTGTCCTCCTGGATAGATTTTAAAAATTTCATCCTGTCTTATCCTTTCGTGCTGGGTCAACCTAGTTAATTTCAGCAAAGTCAAAATCTCCTATTATAACCCCATTCCCTATGCACCTTTCTGTGAATTGTCTGTATGTGGGAAAGTCTGCAAGTTTGCATGTATTAAAGAGTGTGTGTGCGAGTGAGTGTGCGTAAGAGATATGTGTGACAGAATGCATGAGAGAACTAGTGCATGAGAGTTTGTGAGAGAGTGTATGAGTGTGAGATAGAGTATGTGAATAAAAGAATGTGTGAGAGACACAGTGTGTATGTGTATATATTTGTAGAAGAAAGAGATTGTGAAAGAATGTTTCAGTACGTGAGAAAGAGCATGTGTGAATCATAGAATCCCTACAGTGTAGAAGCAGGCCATTTGGTCCATTGAGTGCACAACAACCTTCCAAAGAGCACCGCACCCACACCAACCCCCATACCCTGCATAGCTAACCCACACATCCCTGGATATATTGGGCAATTTAGCATGGACAAACCACTTAACCTGCATAATCTTGAACTGTGGGAGGAAACCAGAGCACCCAGAGGAAACCCACAGAGACACAGTTGCCCAAGGGTGGGATTGAACCTGCGTCCCTGCTGCAAGGGGGCAGCACTGCTAACCAGTGAGCTATCATGCTGCCCTGTGCATGAGAAACAGAGTATGAGTGAGAGCGTGTGTGTGTGAGTATGTACGTGTACATGTCTGTGAGACTGAGACTGTATGAAACACAGAATATGTTTGAAATTGAGTATGGCAGTGTGTATGAGAATGCATATGAGAGTGCGAGACTGTACAACAGAGGGTACATATATGAAAGAGTGTATGAGAGACTGTTTGTGTGAAAGAATGTGTGCAAGAAAGTTGTGATAATGTGTAAGAGTGGGCGTGACAGAACACGTGTGACTTTTTAAAGACGGAGGTAGAGAGCAGTCTACGCAGAGCCACTAGAGTAAGTAGTTTGTGAGGCATTGGGTTTTTTCTAAAGTTGGAACAATAGGAGCAGCCTGAATGGGTGAGGTTGAATTCTCACAGAACCAGGATTTTTCATTTCAGTAGCAGCATTTGCTGGGCCTCAGCAGGATTGGAAGCTACGGTACATCTCTCCTTGCTACTATCTCTCTCTCAGAGGTTTTGCTTGATGTTTTTCCTCCTGGGCTGCTGGAATTGCATTTGAGACAATCCATTCTATTGACTTTGAATTTGTCAAGGGTGTGTTTATGAATGTTATTATATTGGAACAGTTACTATTTAGTAGCAATCTATTTTTCTGTTAAGTTTTCCAATTTCCTCTTTCTTTTGTTGCATTTTAAATATAGTGCATGAATAAAGTATGTTTTGCTCCCTCAAGGATGTGGGATAGAGGGTGCTGCATATTGCCTTCCCATGCAACTGCAGGTTATGGTAGTTCATGGGCTCCCAGCCCAGCTATTTGTTTTGGGGTGCTGTGGAGTCCGTGGACCATCTTTATATTGGGTGTGGGCATTTGCACTCCCTTTTTAGTTTTCTGAAAGACCTCTTCCTCTGTTTGGGTTGCACTTCAGCCCTACGCTCCTGGTCTTTCGGCACCTGTTGCAGAGGAGACTGGCCAGGCTGGCTATTAATAGGTCCAGACAGCAGGCTGCAGTGGGGGTCATTTTGGCCAACTGCCAGCCCCTCTTCTAAGGCTTTTTTCGAGCCTGGGTGCCCTTGGAGAGGGAGCACACAGTGTCCACCAACATTCCTGATGCCTTTAGCGAGAGGTGGGCACCGTAGGGGGTGGAGTGTTTTATTCCCCCTCCAATTCTATTTTGATTGAACCCCTACCCTCCCCCTCACTTTTTCTTTCATGTAAGCATTCTCTCTACCGGACTCTGCTTGTTCCTGGTTGTCCTGGCCACATGGTGGTGGAAAATATTGAATAAAATTACTTTGCACATGGTGTTTTTATTGACTTCTGCACCTACACACACACACTGTTGGGAAGAAAGAACATGCATTACTGTTGTATGGCAATAGTGTAGAAAAGAAACTATAACCAAGAGATTAGAATCTCTTCCTCATTTGAGGATTGGCTCCGAGCTAGCTAGCCGCAAGGAAATAAATGTGTGTTTTGCTCCAAATCTAGCAGTTGACCAATCAGATTGCGTATGGGATAAAACACGAGGCACTTGCCTTTAAAATAGGAAAACGTCAGGGTCTAATGCTATCTTCCTATTATATTTTGAGACGGTCTGGTCTGGTCCATAACAGAATCCAAATTGGATGTCAGTGAGCAGGTTTTTGCTGAGCGAGTGCTGTTTGATAGCACTATTAGAATCATAGAATTCTACAGGGACAGAAGGAGGCCATTTGGCCCATTGTTTCTGTACTGGCTCCTGAATGAGCTACTTGGCTAGTCCCATTCTCCAGCCCTATCTCCATAGCCCTGCAAATTCATCACTTACAAATATATATCCAGCTCTCTTTTAAAACCATCTGTGAAATCTGCCTGCATCACTCTCCCAGGCAATGTATTTCAAATCCTAACAATCGTCTGAGTAAAAGTATTTTTCTTCATCTCACTCTTAGCTCTCTTCCTGACAAATTTGAACTTGTGACTCCGAGTTACTGACATACCAACTAGTGGAAACAGAATATCCTTCTTTACCCTATTAAAATTGTTCATAATTTTAAGAATAACTTCATCTTTTATTCTGCTCTGCTCCAGGGACAATAAACTAAATTCGCTAATTTTTATTCATATGTAAAATCCCTCATTCCTGGGATCATTCTAATAAATTTCCTTTGCACTCTCTCCAGGCCATTAACACCTTTACATTAGAATTAGAATCCCTACAGTGTGGAAACAGGCCCTTCGGCCCAACAAGTCCACACTGACCCTTGGAGCATCCCACACAGACCCATCCCCCTATAACCCACACACCCCTGGACACTATGGGCAATTTAGCATGGCCATCCACCTAGCCTGCACATCTTTGGACACCTCTCGCAGAACTGAACACAATAACCAAATGCTATATACCTCTATTTATAAACTCAAGGAGTCTACAAGCCTTCTTTACAACAGTTTCAAATTGCCTGACCATTTCAGAGAATAATGCACATGGACTCTGAGGTACTTCTGATCCCATACTCCCCTCAAAGCTATACAATTGAACCTATTTTGTCTCAGTGTTTCTTCCACAAATATGCATTACCTCATATTTCTCTGCATTGAAATTCATCTGATAGAATCCCTACAGTATGGAAGGAGGCTATTCAGTTCACTGGGTCCACACTGCCCCTCCAAACAGCATCCCAACCAGACACAACCCCTGTAACCCAGTATTTCCCAAGGCTAATCCACCTAGCTGGCACATCCCCGGACACTATGGGTAATTTAATATGGCCAATTTACCTAACCTGCATATGTGAGAGGAAACCGGAGCACCTGGAGGAAATCCACGCAGACACAGTGAAACAGGCAAACTCCACACAGACAGTTGCCCAAGGCTGGAATCGAACCTCTGTCCTGGAACTGTGAGGCAGCAGTGCGAACCACTGAGCCACCATCTAGATTTGACAATTTTTATACTTGGAGTGTTGCCAGCCTTTTTAGCATCTCTTCTTTATTTATCACTATACTGCTCAGCTGCTTACCTCACATTTTTAACAAGGTCATTGTCAACATCTTCTAATTTGGTAAAGACAAAAGCAAAGTACTCATTTAGTACATCTGCTATATTCTCAGCTTCAAATGAGCAGTTCGCCCAGCTTGCTCCTTATGGGTTTCATTCTGTTCTTTGCTAATCTTTTACGATTAATGTTTGCAGAACCTTTTACTATTTGTTTTGGTGCAGTCTGCTGTCCTTTCCTCATGCTTCCTCTTAACATTCCTTACTCCAGCCTTAGCCTCCTTCCTGCATTTGAGATGTTCTTCCTGGTTTCTATTGCTAATTATTCAATTATGCATCATAATCGTCCTTTTTCTTTCTTTCTTATTTTCTCATCAATGCCCTTATTCATCCATGGTCTTCAGGTTTTGGATAAGCCATACTCCTTTCTCAGGGGTATGTAACTAGCTTGCACCTCTTCTTTATCTATCACTATATTGCTCATCCCTCATCTCACTGAAAACAGACACACAATATTGGTTTGGAATCATGCCCATGGTTGCCGAAATAAAGGCCTCATCCTTCTAAACACTAGTTAATACAGACCCAGTTGAACTAAACTCTCCTCATAGGATCATCCTACAATATTGGTATCAAATAGTGATTATGATCACTTTTTCCCAAATGCTCACCATGCTGACATTTTCTACTTGGCCTGCCTCATTTCCTTGGACCAGATCCAGGACAGTTTCCGACCTGGTAGGACTGCAAATGTACTATTCCACAAAGTACTCCTGCAAACACTGCAGAAATTTCTCCCCTTCTGTGCCCAACATACGACCTTTTCCTCAGTCTACCCTAGGGTAATTGAAATCATGAACTATCATAACCCTACTTTTTCTGCAGATGTCCATAATCTCCCTACAAATGCTCTCTTCTACTTACTCCCCATGATTTGGAGGTCAACAATAAATTCCCAACTGGATATTCGGGAGGGGCAGGGTATCATCGTCCATATTGATACTAACGACATAGGCAGAGAGAGAGGCATAAGCTCCTGCTTAGGGAATTTAGGGAGTTAGGTAGAAAGTTGAAAAGCAGAGCCTCTAGGTTTGTAACCTCAGGATTACTGCCTATGCTCTGTACTATTGAGGCCAGAAGTAGAAAAGTATTACGATTGAATATATGGCTAAAGAGCTGATGTAGGATGGAGGAGTTCAGATATCTGGATCATTGGGATCTCTTCCAGGGCACGTGGGACCTATATAAGAAGGACACATTGTGGCTAAACAGGAGGGGCATCAATATCGCTGCAGGGAGGTTTGCTTGTCGTTTAAAGGTTTAAAAGGTTTAAACTTGTGTGGCAAGGGGCACAGACATGGTGGGCCAAAGGGCCTTTTCCTGTGTTATACTGTTTTATATTCTAACATCACTGCTCCCTTCCTGTTTCTCACCCCCATCCACATAGATTCTAATTTAAGAACTACAGTTCATTCAAAGACTACGACAGTATCTTCAACCAAGACAGCTGCACCTCCTCCCTTTTTACCCACCCTGTTTCTACTAAAAACCTCATAACCTCAGAAGTTAAATTCCAGTCCTGTTAGCCATGAGCCATGTTCCTGTCAGTACTACTGTGTCATATCCCCAAGAGCAATTTCTGCTTCCAGTTCCCCAATTTTGTACACTATACTATGCATTTAAGTACATATGATTCAACCCAGCTCTTATCTCATTCTTATCCATAGTTAAAATCAATGTGCTTCAGGCCAACAGTGCCCACCACATTCATTAACCTGGCCCTGCCTGTTCTTCCTATTGGACTTACTTGACTTAACCTCTATCTTCTCCTCAATCATTCCACATGCTGACCTGGTTCCCTTCACGTCAGTGATTAGGAAAGCTCTCGAACCCTTAATTTAAAAAAAAAATTATTTCTTGAAAAACCAGAAGGTTAGAAATAGGAAGATGTGAGACAACAGCTGAGTGGTTGATGGGTGGAAGCTGATTGGTAGAGGTGCTACATTCAAAAATCAGACGACAAAGTTATTTGAGATAAATCATGCTATCATCTTTATTAACTGCAATTTTTGCTTCATCCGTCACCTCACTGAAAACAGATGCACAGTATTGATTTGGAATCTTGCCTGAGGTTGTCAAAATAAAGGCCTTTTTGTGTCAGTTCCTTCTGCGTTAACTTCTGGAGAATGTATGTAATTGCCATTTCTTTAAATAACCGAAATGTCTTCAGACATGTGTCCACAGAGGGGAGTAACAAGGTGTAGAGCTGGATGATCACAGCAGGCCAAGCAGCATCAGAGGAGTAGGAAAGCTGACGTTTCGGGTCTGGACCCTTCTTCAGAAAA
>JAHRHZ010000114.1:5301157-5324403 GCA_024137785.1 Ginglymostoma cirratum | reverse complement strand
GGCCAAGCAGCATGGGAGGAGCAGGAAAGCTGACGTTTCGGGTCTGGTTTTCTGACATAAGGTTTTCTGAAGAAGGGTCCAGACCCGAAACGTCAGCTTTCCTGCTCCTCTGATGCTGTTTGGCCTGCTGTGTTCATCCAGCTCTACACCTTGTTATCTCAGATTTTCCAGCATTGGCAGCTCCTACTGTCTCAACAGAGTGGGATGTTTAAAGGTTTTGGTTAGGCAATGGCCTAGTGGTATTATTATAGACTATTAATCCAGAGGCCTGGTTAATATCCCGTGGACCTGGGTTCAAATCCTACAAGGAAGATGGTGGAATTTGAATTCAATTTAAAAAATCTGTAATTAGGAGTCTAATGATGACCACAAATCCATTGTTATTGTTAAGAAAACCCTGATTCGCTAATGTTCTTCAGGGAAGGAAACTGCCATCCTTACTTTGTTTGGTCTGCATGTGACTCCAGACCCACTGCAAAGTGACTGACGCTTAAACTTCCTTCAGGGCAATTAGGGGTGGGCACTAAGCGCTGGCCTAGCCAACGATGCCTTCATCCTGTGAATGAATAAAATTAAATTGTCACTATTGTGATGGGAGAGATAGGACTATGTTTCATTTTGCTGTGAGGTAGAGAAAACTGAGAAAGAAGAGGAGCACAGTTCTTGATTGGTATTAGAGAAAGAGCAGGAAGTGAAGCCATTGCCAATGAAACCTTACAGTGCCAGCTTAAACATGGAACCTTGGGAATATAGAATGCGTTGAGTAGTAAAAATGTAGATAGGTGGGTCAGTAAGTTTGCAGATGACACAAAGATCAGTGGAGTAGTGGATAGTGTAGAAGATTCTCAAAGAATACAGCGGGATATAGATCAGTTGCAGATATGGGCGGAGAAATGACACATGGAGTATAATCTGGGCACGTGTGAACGGCTGCACTTTGGGAGGAAAAGTACACAGTTACTGGCAGGACTCTGAATAGCACTGTTGTACAGAGGGGTCTTGGGGTTCAAGTCCATAGCTCCCTGCAAGTGGCCACACAAGTAGTTAGAGTGGTAAAGGAGGCATGTGGCATGCTTGCCTTTATTAGTCGGGGAACTGAGTACAAGAGTCAGGATGTCACATTGCAGCTTTATAAGATTGCACTTAGAGTATTGTGTTCAGTTCTGGTTGCCAATATTATAAGAAGGATGAGGTGGCTTGGAGAGGGTGCAGAAGAGGTTTACCAGGATGCTACCTGGATTAGACACTATGAGCTATAGGCAGAGGTCAAAAAATGCTATGTTTCTCTGGAGTGGCAGAGGGTGACGGGAGACTTGATAGAAGTCTATAAAATTATGACATACATAGAAAAGGGTGATGGTCAGAATCTTGTTCGCAGAATTGAAATATCTAATACTAGGATGCATGCATTTAAGGTGAGAGGGGAAAGTTCAAAGGAGATGTAAGAGTTTTTACACAGAGAGTGATAGGAGTCTGGAATGCACTGCCAGAGGATGGTGTTGGAGGCAGATACAATAGGGGTGTTTAAGGGACTCTTAGATAAGCACATGAATATGTAAGGAATGGATGATGGGGACCAAGGGCAGGCAGAAGGGATTAGTTCAATTGGTGTTATGTTTGGCACAACATCGTGGGCCAAAGGGCGCATTCCTGTGCTGCACTGTTCTATATTCTATTTTAAATGACTCCTTATTCTGAGATTATGCCACCTAATCCTGGATTTTTCTACAAAGGGAAATAACCTTTCCTGCAGCTACACTAAGAATCTATTATGCTTGAGTTATGTCGCCTCTCGTTTTTCATATCACCAAAAATGAGCACTTTGCCAAACCTACTCAATCTCTCTTCATCAGAAAATCCCTCCACATCTAGTATCAGCCTAGCAAGCATTCTTTAGACTTCCTCCAATGCCAGTCTACCTTTCCTTAGATAAGGGGCTCAAAACTGTTCACAGCATTACAGCTGTGGTCTGACTAGTGCCTTGGACACTAGTTTTAGCAAAACCCCTACTCCATTCCCTTTGATATAAATATTCCATTTGTCTTGCTCATTACCTGCTGAACCTGGATGCTAGCTTTTCGAAATATAGGAATGAGAACCCCGAAATCCCTCTGTCCGTAGCTTTCACCATTTAAATAATATTCAGCTCCCCTATTCTTCTGGCCAAAGTGCATAACCTCACATTGTCCCACATTATATTCAATCTGCCAAGATTTTGCATAAACATTTAAAATAGTTTCTGCAACCTCCTTGCGTTTGAGGTACCCCGGCTTGAACCATAATAAATTGGGATACTTCACACATGGTTTGGGCCAAACAATGTGCAAAGGGAAAATAATGTTTCACTAACTTGATTGACTGTTTTGATGGTTTTGAGAAAAGTCAGAACTCATGGAATAAAGGGTAAAAGTATTGGGAAGGTGATAGCCTGACTGACAGAAGATACAATATTGATGAATCGTTATTATTTTTTAAGTGGAGGTAGGATTATAGTGGTATCCCCTTCGGGGCCATGTTAGGCTCCTGCTCTTCTGCTTCCATATGAATGACCCAGACTTGAGTGGGCAGGGCACAATGTCAAAATTCACTGATAACAAAAAAAAGTGTAATGAACCATGAGGACAGTGTGTGAATTCAGAAGGACATGGATGGGTCAGAGGAATTTAATACAGAGAACTGCAAGGTGGGAAGATCATTGAGACACAGTATAGATAAAATATGCAACTCTAAAGTGGGTGTAGGAGAAACCTGGGAAAGGATTAATGCTTTGTCAATAGCTGCACAGAGGACAAAAATGGGCAGCATTTCACAACACTCATTTTTAAATTTTGAAATAGTTTGACAGCCGGATTATTGCATCCAGTTCTGAGAACTGCTGTTTAGGAAGGAAGTGAAGTCATTAGAGAGATTATAAAAAAGACTCAGGAGGACCGTTCTAGGGATGAGGAACTTCAGTTACACAAATAGAATGACAGGAGATCTGATCAAGACGTACAAAATCATTCGGGATCTGACAGAATTGTGAGTTAAAGACTCTTCCCATTAGCAGAATGATTGAGAACCAGGTTTAAAATAAATTAGCTAAAGAGACAATGGAAGCATGAGAAAAACCTTCCTCACCCATGAATGGTTCAGGTCTGGGATGGCAATGGCAACAGATTTGAGGTTTCAAAACGGGATTCTATCATCGTCAGAAGAAAAAACCTTTACACAGGGTTACGGAAAAAAGGTTGAACAATGAGGTGAGATGAGTTTGGGAAACTTGATTAGCACAGATGAACTGGGCCAAAGGGTCTGTTTCCATGCTGTATGATTATATGACTCTATACGTTGCTCTTGCAGACACAATGTGTGAAATGACTTCCTTCTGAACTATGACAGTGCTGTAAGAGATTAATAGCACAGAGATCCTTTGGCCCATTTGCCATATTCTATCGTTCTAAACCCAGAAATGCTGAAGGAGGTAGAAAATAAACCAAGAAGTTCTAAAAGAGTTAGAAAATAAACTATAAAGGAACACACAATCATAATAAGTACGTAATTGATTGACTCAGACATGTTATGATGCAGCTCTGTAGCACAGAACCCAGACATATCTGATTCTGAATTCTGAGAGTCATACCGACTCAAAATGTTAATTCCCTATTTCTCTCCACAGATGCTGTCACACCTGCTCAGTGTCTCCAGCATTCCCTGTTTTTATATCTGGCCTGAGGTAAGGACACTATTAGTATACCACAAGAACTGTAGTTTTGCTTGTTCTCAAAGCAAAGCAGCACAGCATTAACATCATCATTTTCTCTTAAAACACCATGAGTATACATTTCATTGCACAAAGAAACACAGAAATCCACTGGTCTAAACGTTGGGAAATTAAGCTACTCCTAATAATAGCTACTGTGAATAAACTGTGGAAGAAATTACCTACTCAGATTCTCCCTCTTTGTGAAAACATTGCGTGTTGATTTGTTCTGTTCACGGAACATTATTGTGAACTGATAACAATCAACAATACTGACAAAAGAAACCTGTCTCCAGGGCGTTTGAACTTTAAAACACTTGTCTTGCACTGTCCTCATTTCAATACAACCTTTCACTAATGTACTTACCATTGTGCACGATGTTTTTGTAAATCTGCCAGTTAATTTCCTTTCGTAAACTGTGAAGAAAATGTGTTCGATTGAATAATGAGAACAACATTTTCTCATTTAGAGAGAGCAATTAATATTTCATTACTTAGTATTATCAACATTTTGCCTTACTCCAAGCATGTCCATAACTTGAATTGTACAAAACCTTGGAATAAAAGACACCCTTAGGAAGCAAATTCAAAGATTCATAGACTCATATAATGCAGAAAAGGTCTTTCAGCCCATCGAGTCTGCACCTATAATAACTCCCACTAAAGGCACACTAATCCCAATTTCCTGCACTTGTCCCATATCCTTGGAAGTTATGATATTTCAAGTGCTCGTCTGAATATTTTTTAAAGATTGTAAGATTTTCAACCTCCACTAGGCAGTGCCACTCCTGGTCAATGCATTCCAGATTCCCAACACCTGCTGAGTGAATTTCTTTTCCCCAAATCCCTTCTGAATCTCCTGCCCCTTACCCTAAAACGATGCTCTCTTGTGGTTGACCCTTCAACCAAGAGGAACAGTCTTTTCACCATGTACATTTCCCTCATAATCTTATACACCTCAATCATGTCCCCGCCCCCGCTCTGTCTTTTCTGCTTTAGGGAAAACAATCCATGCCTACTGAATCTTTCCTTATAGCTCAATTTCTCCATCCCAGGCAACATCCTTATAAATCTTCTCCATATTGCCTTTGGTGCTATCACATCCTTCCTGTAGTAAGCTGACTAGAATTGTACTGTACTCCAGTTGTGGTCTGACCAATGTTCTGTACAATTCCAACATTATCTCCTTGCCCTTATACTCTATCCCATGACACAAAAGGAAGTGTTCCATATGTCTTCTTAGCCATCCTATTCATGTGCACTGCTGACTTGATGGATCTGTGAATAATTACCCCAATATCCCTCTATTCCTCTAAGCTACCCAGTATTCTGCCATTCATTAAATACTCCTCATCATATTTCTTCTTCCAAAGTGCACCAGCTCACACTCATCAGGGTTAAATACCATCTGCCAGTGGCAAGCCCATCTGACCAATCCACCCACATCTTCCTGTAACCTACAACTATCTTCTTCGCTATTAACGACTCTACCAATCTTGGTGCCTTCTGTAAATTTGTTTAACCTCCCCCAATATTTTCATCCAGTCACTCAAATAGCCTTCTACCACTACCTGCGAAATCACACCTGCTAAGTAACTATGCAAGAGTTAGAAGCAATACATTTTGAAGGATGTATAAAATGTAATATTTCATATAGTTCACCATAAAATAATGGACATCAACAGCACGGACTGAAGCCATTGGGCCAATTTTCTCTGTTTACAAAGCACGAGTCAGGAGCGTGACGGAATACTCCCCACTTGCACGGAGGAGTACAACTCCAGCAACACACAAGAAGCTTGACAACATCTAGGACAAAGCAACATGCTTGACTGGCACCACATCTACAAACATTCACTCCCTCCACCACTGACGCTCAGAAGCAGCAGTGTGTATCATTTACAAAATGCACTGTAGAAATTCACCTAAGTTCCTTAGACAGCACTTCTCACTTAGCATCCTGACTTAGAAATACATTGCCATTCCTTCAAAGTCACTGGGTCAAAATCTTGGAACCCCCTCTCTAATAGTATTGCGGGGCTATCTACAGCACGTGGACTACAGTGTTCAAGGAGGCAGCTCACCACCACCTCCTCCAGGGCAACCAGAGGAGGGTAAGAAATGCTGGCACTGCCAGCGATGCCTTCATCCCATGAATGAATTAAAAAAGACTGAAAGGAATGGTATTACTTGTACTCTTCTCAGAACCTGTCATTTTCTCTACATTTGACCAGTAGATTGCAGCTTTCAGTCAATGCCTCTCCTTCAGTTTACAAAACACAAGTTTGCATATTGCTAGCACCCAGAGGAGTAACTTGAGGAAATTGACTTTATTTCAGTCAACGATAGGAAGTTTGGGTGTGTCTCATGTCAGGATAAATCCCAATCCGAAAAAGGAAAGAAATGTGTTCAAGAATATCAGAAACAGAAGCAGGAGTTGGCTGTTCAGTCCCTTGAGCCTGGTCAGTCATTTAACAAGATCCATTTCCTACAGCCCTGTGAATCCTTGAATCCTTAATCATTCCATCCAGCTTCCTTTTGAAATTGTCCAACGATTCCGCTTCCACCCACCTCAAGGGCACTGAGTTCTAGCTCATTAGTACTTGCTGTGTGAAAAATTCTTATTCATGTTCACCCATCTATTTTGCCCAAAATCTATGCCCCCTTGTCCTTATGCAATCATAGAGTCCTACAGCACAGAGACAGGCCCTTTGGCCCAAATTGGTCCATGCTGACCAAAATATCCATTCATGCTAACCCCATTTCCCTTCACTTGGCCAATATCCTTCTAAACCTTTCCTATCTATGTATTTGTCCAAATGCCTTTTAAATGTTGTCAATGTACCCACCTCAACCACCTCCGCTGGCAGCTCATTCCATATGTGTACCACCCTCTGTATAGAAAAGTTGCCCTCAGGTTCCCATGTATTCTTTCCCCTCTTACCTTAAACTGATGCTCTCTAATCCTCGATTCCCCAACTCTGGGGAAAAAGACTGAGTGCATTCACCCTATCCATGCCTCTCATGATCTTATACACTTCTATAAGATCCCCCCCTCAGTCTCCTACACTTCTCAGCAAATGGGAATGGCTTTTCTTTTGCTACGGTATGTAAGTCTGTCATAATCATGTACATTTCAATTAAGTCTCCCCTTAATCTCCTCTGCTCCAAGGAGAGCTTCTCCAGCTTCTCTAAAATAACCTTGGCAGTAAAATCCCTTTTGCTGGAAATCATCCTGGTAATTCTCCTCTGCACCTTCACAAGAACCATCACAAACGTCCTACTGGAAATGAACTCAATATTGTAGTTGGGGCCTAACTAGAGTTTTATAAAGGCTCAGTACAACTTTGCTGCTTTTGTGCTCAATATCTCTATTCACAGTGGTACTGATAGTAGAACTAACACTGGTGGTGAAACTGGCACTAACAGTGGTGCTGGTGATCTAGTTAAGTGGAGAGACAGATATGGAAAAACAAGTACAAGCAACATGTTTTGGAACTTCTAGCAGAGTTGGCACTGAGGAACACTGATACTGTATATGTTAAAAATTCCATTTCTGGGCTCAGCAGCTCTCAGAGGAATACAATCATAGGTCCCCAATGTAAATCTTTATGGATCTGTTACATAAAAGGTGACTGACACTTGCTTGGTAGAACCAAACTTGAACATTGCTGAAAAGAGAGATATATTGCTGAAGATTTTTATCTTGAATTCACCTGGTCAAAAACAAGTTTTCAACAATCACAATAATTTATATCAGAGGTAAAAAAAGGAAGTTGACTCAGGCAAGTCAATTCTGATGGGTTAACGTGTTTCCATAGGGAAAATGATGGGGAAATATTGGATACCCAAGCTCCTGTAATTCAAAAATAAGCAAAAGGCTTCAACATATTCCTTCTGTTTGGACAGAATAGGTCCCTGTTAATAAATGTATGTAACTTATAAAAGTTTAAATGTGTTATGTTACAAGCTCAACTGATTACCTTAAATTGGCTGTTAGTGTGATTCTGTAATTGGCCAGCACTTGCTTTGCTTAGGGGTTTGTAAACATGGGCTGCTTAAGTGCAGTCTGTGCTCTAACAATTATAAGCAACTGAATACACAATTTTGATTAAATCAGCCAATCTCTGGGACATATCATCTACGTACCTTGAATCGGTTCAGAGATTCATAAAAGAAGTTGCTTAATAGGCAACTTAATAGTAGGCAAAAGGACATTTCAGACGGACGCAGTGTCCTACCAGTGGAGAATACCAACTGAGTGGTCACTGTATATTGTAACACATTCTAAATCGGTTCTTCATACTGTGGAGGTTCTCTGCCTTCCCAGGATAATTTGAGGTAGGTCACACTTTTTTCAGGTTCAAATATGCCAGCCTTTGGCTCATTTGTGAGTTTGTGCAAAGTACAATAAACAACTAATTATCTAATCAGGATAATTTGAGTCCCACAGGATTTACTTGATTGGAGAGAGATTCCAGGATTTGATCCAGTCACAAACAAGAAGTGGTGATTGACACTATTCAGAAAAATGTAGTTAACTTGAATGACATCACATCTATCCACTTCCCAACATTCAGTATCCCCTCGACCTCAGTAAAAGCAGTGGACAAGATGCATTGCAGTATCAAGGCTCCTTAAACAAGATCTTCCAAATCCAAGACCACTTCCATCTAGAAGGGCAGCAGATACATGGGAACACCACCACTTCAAATTCCCCTCCAAGTAATCACTATTCTAACTTGGAAATATATCACCACTCCTTCACTTGTCACTGGAGCAAATCCTGGTGTCCCTAATTGCATTGTGTGTGCCTTCACGCTACTTGGATTGCAGCAATTCAGGAAGGCTGCTCACCAGCTCTCAATGGTAACTAGGGATGAGCAATAAATTCTGGTCAAACCAATGACACCCACATTCTGTAAACGGATGAAAATATAGTTCTGTTACAGTATTTGAGGAATCACAGATGTTATTGAACAATGACAACCACAGGAACTTAGGGGTCAGAGAGGGAGTAGACCATTTGGTCCTTCAATCCTGCAATAAGATTATGGCTGATCTGGTGGTGTTCTCAGCTCCACTTGGCTGCCTGCATCTTCAACTTTTGACTCCTTGGTCTGCCAAGGATCTATCTAACTCAGCTTTGAATATATCCCATGGTTCTCTGGTGAAGAGAATTCCACAGAATAATAACCTTCTGACAAAATATTTCTCCCATCTGATTTAAAAGGGACAACTCTTATCTTTAAACCGTGTCCCTAATATTAACCACACTCTCAAAAGTAAAGTCATCTCAGTACCCACTCAAAGAAAAACAACATACTATGCATGCTGCAAACCTGAAACAAACATAGAGAATGCTGTTGAAACTCAGTAGGTCTGGCAGCATCTATAGAGATAAAACGGAGTTAATGTTT
This sequence comes from Ginglymostoma cirratum, assembly GCA_024137785.1. NCBI lineage: Eukaryota > Metazoa > Chordata > Chondrichthyes > Orectolobiformes > Ginglymostomatidae > Ginglymostoma > Ginglymostoma cirratum. The sequence goes on along the minus strand of JAHRHZ010000114.1, from coordinate 5,315,241 downwards.
CAAACTCTCTTTGCCAGATGCTGCCTGATCTGCTGAGTACTCTAACATATTGATTTTACTTCAGCTATTGACTTTATCCAATTTTCTCCTAACTTTCAATGGGTACAGGTCCAAACTGGTCAATCTTTGCTCATAAAATAAACCAATCAAACTAGAAAAGAGATAACTGGACCTGCTCTCAGCTGCTTCTGAACAATTAGATCTCTTTTTCAAAAAAGGAGACCTAAATTGTACACAGTACTCCAGATGTGTTCTCATCAATGCCCTGTATAGCTGCAGCAAAAAACACCTTTTGTTATATTCCATTGCCCTTGGACAATGGCATCATTCCACTTGTCTGCCTAATCACTTGTTGCAACTGTAGAATGACTTTATCAGGTCACCAGGGTCCCTCTGTACTTCTGAGTTCTGCTATTTCTCTCTACTCAAATAATATGGTGAGTGATAGGCTAGTAGCATAACTGTTGGACTATCAATCCAGTAACCTGGGTTATATTCTGGGGATCTGGGTTCAAATCTGCCACAGCAGATAGTGGAATTTGAATTCAATTTCAAAAAATGGAATTAAGAGTCTAGTTATAACCATGATTTGGTTGTTGAAACCATCTATCTGATTCACAAGTGCCCTTTAGGGAAGGAAACTTCCATCCTTAAGTGGACAGGCTCACATGTGACTCCAGACCCACAGCAATGTGATTGTTTTAATTGCTCTCTGGGCAATAAATGCTAGGCCAGCTAGTGACACCCATGTCCCATGGATGAAAAAAAAAACAGTGGAGAGCTTTTCTTCAATTTCCATTGACTTCAGTTTTTATTTGGCTTCTTTCAGGTTACATTTGGTCAAAAGCGGCCTTGATGTTAACAGTCCCCATAGCGTGCCCTCTGGAGATCCTCTGATTACCCTTTCTTATATTCTCTGGACTTTCTTGTGTTCTTCCCATTGGTCCGCCTCACCCACCTCTGCTGCTCAGAGGTCCTCACATTTCTATCTTTCCTTTTTATTAATCTTCATACCATCAGTCTTTGTTAGTCTTTGGTATATTGGTTTTATTTTCCTCAATGTGCATTTTTGCAGAGTGGGGTTGGGGGGGGTGCGTGGGTGGGAGAGTGCAGTGATAGAGTAGATTTGGAAAGGTTGTCACCCCTTGTGGAAGAGACTAGGACGACCGACACCATCTCAGAACAAGGGGTTTCACATTTAAAACTGATTTTAGGAGATTGTTTTCCCCTCAGAGGATTGTGAATCAATGGCATTCTTTACCCCAGAGAGGGCTGTCGAGGTTGGGTCATTAAACATATTCCTGACATAGACAGACTTTTGATCAATAAGGGAATCAAGGAGTATAAGGAAACAGCAAAAAAATGGAGTTGAAGATTATCAGATCAGCTTTGATCATATTGAATGGTGGAGCTGACTAAATGGGCTGAATAGTCTACTTCTGTTCCTAATAACTTATGGTCTTATGGTAAGCATTCTCTTCTAGTTAATCTATTTTATCACTTCCTACATGTTCTAGTAATTATAAAATTTTATTTTTAGCTGCTGGTCTTTGATATCCTAAATCACGTGCAACCATTCCAAATGTGGAGGTGCCAGTGTTGGACTGGGGTGGACAAGGGCACTAATGCCACCTCTCCCACTAACACCTGAAGGAGGAGTGAGGCTCCGAAAACTTGTGTTTTCGAATAAACTTGTTGGACTGTAACCTGGTGTTGCCTGATTTCTGATCTTGACCATTCCAAATGATGTGGGTAGAGCTGTGGGATTAGAGTACTTTTCTGGATTGGGTCCTGTCCTAGCCACAAATTCCTGGGAAAAACACTATTTTGGCAGTGTAATTTATTACCACACTTTATTATGATGAGGGTATCATTATCAAAATTGACCACACAATGTCTTGCCAGTTTACTGTTGGAGTCAAATGATCAAATTATGAAACTTCTTGTGGTATCCATGGTGCACTGCGAGATGTGCTTTAGATGCTGAAGTTGTATTGGTATTTCTAACTATAACATGGTCAGATGAAAATTCCCTTTACTATAACCTTTCCTCCAGTGGGTCTTCAATTATTTCATTATTTTGAATTGATCATCGGCAGCAAAAAAAAAACACACGGAGACCATTCAGCTTAGTAAACCTGCTTGCACGTTCAGTTAGATCATGACAGCAGGGCTCTTCTGGAATTCAGCTCCAAAAAAATCACCAAATAGGATCCCGGAAGGTGGTCATTTGGTCCATCAGGTCTGTGACAGTCCTTTGAAAGAAATATCCAATTCGTCTCATTTTCCAACTTCTCCCCCTTAAGACTGAAAATCAATCCTCCTCATGTACATGTTCAAATGCTATTGAAAATTCACCAAGGAGTCTGATCCCACCAGCCTTTCAGGTGATGTGCCCCCAGAGCATTAACTCGGGGTTCTGGATTACAAATCCAGTCACATTATCATCATGCCACTGCCTTCTCTCATTTGAGGCAAGCTAATGATGCAAAGAACTAAGAGCAGTGGCACTCTAACTAGACAGAAAAGTCTCTACAAGTACATGCGTAGACACCCAGACGCCCATGCGTAGACGCCCAGAGAACCAAGAGAGTGTGAAGGCAAAACCTGCAAGCAAACGACTGTGGGAGAGGTACAATCCAAGACATAGTAGCCCAAGCCAATAGTGGCCACAGAGATCCTTTAGGGCACAGAGACCCAATTTTTAAAAAAAATTTCCTATCTGCCTGGATAAGAGAAGCTCCGGAAATCACTTCCTTATCCAAACTCACAACCATCTCCATCTACAAGGACAAGGGTAGCAGATAGGCCACCACCTGCAAGTTCACCTCACCACTGCCACTCACCGTCCTGATTTGGAAATATATCACGGTTCCTTCACTGTCACTAGGTCAAAATCCTGGAATTCCCTCTTTAAGGGCTTTGTGGGTCAATGTACAGAATGTGGGCTACAGTGATTCAAGAAGGCAGTTCACCTCCACCTTCTGAAGGACAAGTAGGGACAGGTAATAAATACCCACATCTCATGAATGAACATAAAAAGATGCCCTTCCACTTGAAAAAAAAAGCCCCTGGATGCCGGTGAATGCTCTTTTCTGGCTGGCATGGACTCGATGAGCTGAATTGCCGACTTGTGCGCTGTAAGACTTCCCCTGCTACTAAAACTGTCAGGCATCCAAGGTTTAGGGTCATCTTGTGGACTGAACAGAACTTCAAATCTGCACATCAAAGAGTTGTTACTCAGGTTGTGAGCATTTATTTTTTAAGGATTGTGAATGGGTTTAAATATGCGAGGAAGGTTATAGCTTACATTCTGAAAAGGACATAGTAACATGGACAAGAAATTTACTGAGTGATATGTAATGGATTTTTTTTTTTTCGGACTGGGGTAAGGTCTTTAGTGGAGTCTCCCCAGTGGTCAGTTTTGGGACACTTGTTTGTCCTGATATAAATTATCTAGGCCTTTTTGTGTGGGAACGATTTCAAAGTTTGCAGATGATTCGAAACTTGGATGCACCGTGAACTGAGGGAGGACAGTTTACAACTCTAAAAAGATGTGAATGGATTGGTGGAATCGGCAGCCACATGGCAAATGAAATTCACTACACAGAAGAGGTAACAGATTTTGGGTGAAAGGACTTGAGAGGCAGTATAAATAAAGGGCACAACTCTAAAGGGGGTGCAGGAATTGAGGGACCTGGATATATATATGAATCAATCATTAAATGCGCAGGACAGGTGGAGACAGCAGTTAATAAAGCATACGGTAACTTAGGCCTAATTAATAGGAGATAAGACTACAAGAGCCAGGAGGTTATGTTGAAATTGTATAAGACATCAATTTAGCCTCAACTGGAGTACTGTGTATCCTTAAAGAAGGATGTGAACTAATAATTTTACCTTTTCAGTACATAGACCACTGAGGGCAATGCACCTGCCCATATAAATCACTATGATAGGAGTACACAGAGCCTTGGAATAACGTTACGGCCAAGCAGCTTAGAGGAACACTTAACGTGAAGGCATTGGAGAAAGTGCAGAGACGATTTGTGAGCACAGTTCCAAAGATGAGGACCTTTAGTTACACAGGTAGGTTGGCCAAGTTGGGATGGATTTCCTTGCAGAAGAGAAGGCTGAAGGAAGAGCTGCTAGAAGTATTCAAAATTATCAGGGGTCTGGACATAAGTAAACAGGGAGGGTTAGGGTTAGTGTTAAGGATTGGGAGTAAATAGGAGGAACTGTTTACATTAGTCAAAGAATGAGAAGGTACAGGTTGAAAGTTAGAGGCAAAAGAAGCAAAAGTGATACGAGATAAAACTTTTACACGTAAGTGGTTACGGTCTGGAATGAACTGCCTGAGTGAGGTGGAGACAGGTCCAGTTGAGGCATTCAAAATGGAATTGATTATTATTTAGAAGAGAAGAATTTGCAGTGTTACAGGGAGAAGGCAGGGAGAATGACACTTATTGGCAAACTGCTGAAGGCATGATGGGCTGAATGGTCTCCTCCATTGTACTGATTCTGCAGTCTTTGTTTTTCCCAGGGCAGAGGAGACCATTGTAAGCAGAGAAGACAGTAAAATAGATTGAAACAATTATAAATGAACTTCTGCTTTGCCTGGCAGGATCCTTATCATGGGCAGTGTGGAGATGAAAGGGGAGGTGTTGCATCTCCTGCGCATTCATGAGGCGAAGGGAAAGGAGGTTGGGGTGACTAGGTAGTTGCCTATGATGTCATGGAGGAAATGGTCCCCTCAGGATCCTGGAAGGGAAAGGGAGGGGAGAGGACAATGTTATTTGTAGTGTCACTATGTGGGATGGGATGGAAATGTTGACGGAAGTCCGGTGAAAATACAGATTGATGGGGTAGAAGATAAGGATCCTGGGAACCCTGACAGGGTCCTGGGAGGAAAGGGGAAAAAGTGACAGCAAAGTGCAAACAATGGGACAGACACGGTCGAGAGCCACCACATGGCTTTTTGATTAAGGATAAGCAAGGACATACAAATAAGGAACAAGAGTAGGCACTTGTTACTTCAAGCCTGCTTTACCATTCAATAAGATCATAGGTGACCTGATTTTAACCTTAACTTGACGTTGCATATCTACAATACTCTTTTATACCCTTGGAAATCAATAATATATCAACTTCTGCCTTAAAAATATTTAAAGATTCTGCATCCCTTTTGAGGAAAGGGATTCCAAAGGCTCTCAACCCTCTGCGAGAAAAAAAATGCTTCCTCATCTCTGTCTTAAATGGGTGCCCCCTTATTTTTTAAACTCTAACCCCGAGATCTAGATTCACCCAAAAGAGGACACATCTTTTCCACATTCACCTTGTCTAGTCCCCATGGATCATATGTTTCAATAAAGTCACCTCTAATTCTTCTACACTCCAGACGATACAGGTCTAGACTGTCTAGCCTTTCCTCATATGGCAAGTGACTCATTCTAGGCGTAAGTAAAGGTTCCTTAAACAGCTTCCAATGCACTAGTATCCTTCTGTAAGAATGGCGGCCAGTACTATAAACAATATTCCAGGAGCAGTCTCACAAATGCTTGGTATAACTGAAGCATAGCCTCCCTACTCCTGCATCCAATTCCCCAATAAATATATTTATTAAATAAATATCCAATAAACCATAACATTCAATGAGCTTTCCTAATTGTTTGCTGTACCTGCATTCTAACCTTCTGTGATTCGTGCACTAGGACACCCAGATTTCTCTGCAACTTAAAACGCTGCAAGCTCTCACTAGTTAGATAATATGCTTCTTTTTCACCATTTCCACCAGAATGAACAATTTCACACTTTTCCATATTGTACCCCATTTGCCAGATCTTTGCTCACTCACCTAACCTATCTATATCCCTTTGTAGACTCCTTCTGTTCTCTGTCCAACTCACATTCCTACGTATCATGCTGTCATCAGCAAATTTGGCAATTTATATAAGCGATTTGAATGAAGGGATCAACCCTACCCTGAGCCCTTCATCCAGATCATTTATATAAATTGTTAAGAGTTGAAGCCCTAGCACCGGCCCCTACAGCACACCACTCATGACGTCCTGTTGGCTTGAAAAACACCCACTTATTCCAACTGTCTGTTTCTTATTAGCAAGTCAATCTTCTGTGTGCACCAATGTTACCCCTAGCTCCATAAGCTTTTAGGCAGTTTTCATATCAGAAGTGTTGGTATAGAATAAAGCATTGTTTGAACATTTACAATAAAAATGCAGCTATTAGGAGAATGGAACAGAAGCCATACAGCATATAGCAGGGTGTGAGGAGGCATATTCAGAGGGAGTTAGTGGGCTTGTGACAAATATGGTCAATAATTGTTGATGGACACTCCCTCAGTCACCTTCATTCCCTCCACCATCTTCTAAACAACAACTAGGGATGGGCGAAAAATATGGCCCAGCCAACAATGTCCATATCATGATATAATGAAGGTTTGCAGAATGAGGAATGTGGGTTACAAATTGGGGATTCATACAGGGAGGGACTGGCCATCATTTTTCAGTCTTTCTCAGACTCAGGGTGGTGTCAGAGGACTGGACGATCGCAAAGTTACTCCCTACTTCTAAAGAAAAGGGTGCAAGAATCGGCCCAGCAATTACAGATGAGTCAGTGCTGGGAAAGCTTTGTAAAACCATAAGTCAGAACACAACCAGCAGTCAGGTGTTTCAATTAAGAAAAACCAGCATGGATTTCTTAAAGGCAAATCATATTTAACTAACTAGCTTGAGATGTTTGATAAGGTAGAGGGTTCATGAAACTAACATTAGTGGTGTGCCATACATGGATTGTTAAAGGACATGGGATATTTATTTCAACAAGGATTCAGGGCAGCATAATTAGAGAGAAATTGTGCCCATAGGTGGAAAGGACAAGAAACAGAGGTTTAACATAATTAGCAAAAGAAGCAACTGTGACATGAAGAGAAGTTTCTTACTAGAGCAAGTGGTTGGGTTCTGGGATGTGTTGTCTGAGATTGTAGTGGAGACAGATTCAAGCATGACTTTCAAAGGCAGCTTCTGATTATTACCTGAAGAGAAAAATTGCCACAGTGAAAAGGTAGAGTACTCGATGAGATATATTTTACAGAGGGCCAACATACATTCAATGGGCTGAATGGCCCCCTTCCATGCTGTAACCATTCTCTAATTTTACAAATGCAAACTCTTCCTTTCACTGTGAGCAGTAGGAAATCTGTGGAGAGGCAATGAATGCTAATGTTTCAAGTCAATTAGTACTTCTTTAGAACTGATGTAAAAGTGTGATGAAAGAGGGGAAAGGGAAGGAGGACTGTGCTGGAGTAGAGAAAAGAGAGATTAAACTAGTAAAAATATGTGATTGATTTAGATGTGATTGCATCTCTGGTAATTCCTACCATTAAAACTAAAACTTAGTTCTCCTTGGTATCTATGTCATGTTTTGCAAGTGGCTATAACATCAGAATGACTTGCATCATGTACCAGTTAATCTTTCTGTAAATACTGAACAAAATAAATTGTAAATTTGTAGACACTTCAGGAACAAAATGGGAGGGTAGAACAGAAAGGAAATCTGGTTTACTAAGTGAAAATGATGCTGTATAGAATTTGAGAGAGTGCTAAAGTCCTACACTGCTGAACAAGCCCGAATCCCAGCAATGCCATGATGCCTCAAATAATAATTTCTGATAAACAGAAATTATTTACCTTGTGGAATCTTTTATCTCAGAAGGATATGTATATATTTGCATACATGTGCGGATGTATGAAAGGTATGAATTAGGAGCAGAAACTGTCCATTCTGTCATCTAATAAGATCATGGCTGATCTGTTTGTGTTCCAAATTCCCAATTCCCGACTCTCCCTGATAATCTTTGATTCCCCTCCCTAACAAGAATCCATCCACCTCCACCTTAAAAAATCTTTACGCACCCTGTCTCCTTCTGAGGCACAGAGTTCCAAAGTCATGCAACCTTTTGAGAAAACATTTCCTCTTATCGCTGTCTTAAAAGAGCAATCTCTAATTTGTAAACAACATACAAGTGCTGGAACTCTCCCTCAAGTGGAACCATGCATTCCATGTCTACTTTGCCAAGACCATTCAGGATCTTAAACACTTCAATCAAGTCATCTCTCACACTTTTAAACTCTGGTGGAAACAAGCCCAGTCTGTCCAACGTTTTATCAAAAGACAATCCACTCAGTCCAAGTATCAATCCAGTAAACCACTTCTGAACCACCTCCAATACATTTACCTCGTTCCTTACATAAGGAGTCCAAATTGCACAGTGTGTATGAGATATGGCCTCACTAATACCCTGTATAACCGAAGAATAATACTTTTAAGTTCAATTCCTCTTGTAATAAAAGATGATACAGTATTTCATTCACCTTCTTAGCAATTTGCCGCACATGCAAACTACTTATGATGACCCACAACTCTAAAATGCAGATCTCTCTGTACTTTGTAATTTTGCACCTTTTCACTGTTTAAACGAATTATTACAGCCAGAAGACCAGTCAGCCCATTGTGACTGCACTGGCTCTTCAAATGAGCATCATTATGAAGTGCTAACCTCCTGCCTTTTCCCCATATCCCTTTCACACTATTTCTATCCAAATAATCATCTATTGCCCTCCTGAATGCCGCAATTGAACCACGAAATTTCCAAGCAGTACATTCCATATCCTAGCCACTTGCTCTGAAAAAGCTTTTTCTCACATCAACCACACCTTGTTTGCATGTCACTTTAAATGCTCTCACTTTATACTCTCACATTCTTGTTCATTTTACAAGCTGTAACAGCTCCTCCCCATCAACTCTATCCAGCTCACTCAAGATTTTGAAAATTTTTATCAGATCCGCTTAGCTTTCATCCCTCCACGGAGAACAATCCCAACTTCTTCAACCTATCCTCATAACTGAAGTCTCTCGTTCCTGGAGCCATCTTTGTAAATCACTTCTGTACTCTCTCCAGTGCATTCACATCTTTCCGATAATACGGCACCCAGAACAGTACACAATGCTCCAGTTGATGTCTAACAAGTGTTTTGTACAAGTTCAAAATCACCTCCCTGATCTTGTACTCTAAGACCTATGAATAAAACCGAGAACGCTGTATTCTTTATTAAATGGTCTCTCCACCCGTCCTGCCACCTTCAATGATTTGTGCACATATACAGACTGGTCCATCTGTTCCTCCATTCCCTATTTTATTTTGTCTTTGAATGCTCTTCCTACCAAACTACATCACCTCACATTCTTTGCATTGAAGCTCACCTGTCCCTGATCTGCTCACTCCACCAGCTTGTCAGTGTCCTTTTGAATGTTCACACTGTCCTTACAGTTCACAATTCTTACTTCATAGAAACAGGCCCTTCAGCCGACCAAATTACACTAATCTCATTTACGTGCATTTGGTCCATAGCCTACTATGCCCCAGCATTTTGAGTACTCATGCAGATGATTCTCAAATGCTGCAAAAGAACCTGCATCTACCACCCTCTCAGGCAACATCCTCAGGGTGAAAAATAATGTTCTCAGATCTTGTCTAAACTACTTGCTCTTCATTTTGAAACTATGCTCTCCGGTCTCACCATCTATTCTGTTTATACATCTCAATTTTGTGTACATCCATCAGGTCGCCCTCAGCTTTCACTGCTCCATCTGCTATTACTCTGGCCAAGTTAACAGCTGATCAGTATCAGATTGTAGATTGAGACCATCCTCCTCATTATCAACAATACCACTAATTTTCATGTCATCTGCAAACTTGCTAATTATACCTTCTACATTCACATCAAAGTCATCAATGTACATACAGCGAGGGTCTGAGCACTGATCCCTGTAGTAAAATGCTGGTCACAGGCTTCCAATTACAAAAACAACCCTCCACTATAAGTCAATTTTGGATCCAGTTTGCCAACTTGCCTTGGATCCCATAAATTCTTACCTTTTGAACCAGGCTTCCATGTGGGACCGTATCAAATGCCTTACTGAAGTCCATGTGAACCACATCGACTGCACTACACTCAATGTATTTAGTTAACTTTTCATAAAACTCAATTAAAATTGTCAGACAGGACCTCCCTCCATCAAATTCATGCTAACTATCCCTGCTTAATCCCTGCCTTTCCATGTGTTGATGAATGCTGCCCTTCAGAACATTTTTCTAATAATTTCCTTTACCTGGCCTATACCTGCTTCCCTTCTTGAACAAAGCTATCCTCCAATCACCAGATTGTATGCTTTTCCTTTTGTTCTTATGCTGTCTCCGGCATCCCTGCTCAGCAATGGTTGCCTCAGTCTCCCCTTCGTATGCTTTTTCTTCCTTGGGACAAATTTCTGCTGTATCACTCCAAATTACCTCCAAAACGCCTGCCATTGCTGCTCCACTGTCTTCCCTGCTAGCCTCCCCTTCCAATCAAAGCATCCGTTGGCCTTTTTCTTCTCTCCTGCCCCCTTCCAATCAACTCTGGCCAGGTCCTCCCTCATATTTTGCAGTTACCTTTACTCGTAATACTGTTACATCTGATTCCAGCTTCTCCCTCTCAAATTGTAGGGTTAATTCTATATTATAGTCACTGCCCCATAGGGGTTCCTTCAACTTAGGTTCCATAAATTTCACCTGGTAAACCCTCGTTGCTCTTCCTCCACAGCCAGAACATCCTCCCTTGGGTGAGGAGACCAAAATTGCATGTAATATTCTAAATGTGGTCTCACCAAGGCCAAAGCGAGACATCTCTGCTCCTGTACTTGAATCCTTTCGCTATGAAGGCAAATATACCATTTGTCAACTTCACTGCCCGCTGCACCTGCAAGCTTACTTTCAACAAATGGTGTATGAGGACACCCAGGTCTCCCCTTTCATAATCCATCGTCAATCCGTAATATGCAAAATGTCAACTGCTCCCTTCCTCCAGATGCTGCCCAACCTGCTGTGTTCTTCCAGCCTCCTGTTTGTCTACCTTGGATTCCAGCATCTGCAGTTTTTTTGTCTCTAAGCCATTCAGATAATTACTGCCTTCCTGCTTTTGCTACCAAAGTGGATAATCTCAAAGTTATTCACACTACACTTCATCCGCCATACATATATGTCCACTCACTCAACTTGTCCAAATCACACTCATTCGTCTTTACACTGATGTCATTGATATCGATAGGGATCGTGGTCTCAAAGCTGACTCTTTGACATTTCTATTGCTTTACTCCTTCCAGAGTTTGGCTCATGAGACAGGTTGGAAAACTATTCTTTCAAGCAAGCTTCTTTCTAAAACGCTTTCATAAAAATCTCATCATGTTCTGGTCTTTTCCAGAGAAAAATAACCACAGAATTTCAACTAAGCAATGTTTCTTAAAATCCAAATGTGAAACAGAGTTGACCAATTTGGGTTCAACCACTATAATCATTTCCTTTCCTAAAATTGAGATTTCTATCTATATGCAGGTTTAATCAGAAATACTTGCCTAACTTCGGCAAAATGGCAGTACCCTAAACAAGTTCGTTATTTAAAAAAAACAGGCAAACGTGGTATTGTCTGCAGAATGCCAAGCAGACTTTGTGAAGCTCAAGGCAAATCTAATAAATGACCCAGGCTGGGTGACGTTGTGAAATCTTATAAAATTTCACATTTCACAGCCTCATAGCAAGGTGATGAGTCAGGGTTAGAGAGGTCAGCAGGGTACTTTTCAAAGAAATTAAACCACTATCAAAAGGAGTACTCTTCCATGGAAAAGGAGACTGTTAGTTTTTGTAGACTCTAATTTCAGACTTGAAATACATGATTGTTCCAGTGAAATTACTGACTCAACTGTTCAATGCAAAAATTAATCACATTTTTGGAGAAGATAAAATACCTAATGCATTACAAAGAATGTGATTCCTCAGAAATAATTTAAATAATTTGGAAACTATGTGACAAAAGATTGTTCAAAATCTGTATAAGGGATGAATAAGAGTAAATGGATCTAAGTTTGTGTGTTGGACTGTACATGCGTTATATCTACCTTGTAACGAAACACTTAAAAACAGCACTCCATTTTCTTTAAGGGTAGAAGTATGTAAGAGATGACAGACTTTTCGTTCTGGAAGTATAACCTGAAATGAAAGAGGGACTGCCATAACTGGAATACCAGGAAGGATTTGTAACTTGAATCCAAGTGCTACATTTGTTCAGCAGTGCAATGTTGATTTTTGGAAGCAGTAGGAGGGCCAATTCAAGAGTGAATGGCACTGATACTCTTCCAAGGTAGGGAAACTCTGCTTGGTAACAACTTTCTGATTGGTTAAGTGCAGACAGAAAGAATCCTTCTCTCTCTCTCCCCACGTTGACAAAGGAGAGAACACTCAGGAAAGCTTTAAAGAAGACTTTCATACAACAAAAGACTGAAGCACACGATCAATCAGCGAATCAAATCTGTCTTTATACCAATGCTGTTGATATCAATATGGATCATGGTGTCTAGGTGACTCATAGAATCCTAATGTGGAAGCAGGCCACTCAGCCCAGTGGGTCCACACTGACCTTCCAAAGAGCATCCCACCCAGACCCAGACCCATCTCCCTACCCTTTCCCTGTAACCCTGCATTTACCATGGCTAACCCACGTAGCCTGCACATCCACGAACATTATGGGCACCAAACTTGCACTTCTTTGGACTGTGGGAAGAAACTGGAGCACCCAGCAGAAATCCATGCAGACAGGGGAGAACATGCAAACTCCACAGAGACAGTTGCTCAAGGATGAAATCGAACCCAGGTCCATGGCGCTGTGAGGCAGCAGTGCTAACTACTGAGCCACCATGCTTTCCACCTTGATCTTTCTACTGCTTTATTCTTTCCAGAGCCTTGACCGGATGATTCAGCTGTCAACATATGATCAAATCAACACGAGACTGGCTGGGAAACGATTCACTTACATGTCCTGGATTTTTTCCATAGAAAAATAACCACAGAGTTCAGTTATCCAGTGCTTCTTGCAAGTCCAAATGTGAAACAGAGTTGACCAATTTAGGTACAAGTGGTCAACATGCAAGGCTGGAAGCACCTTATCTAAGTTATGAAATAAAGATTTTCAAAACCTCTAAAACTCAAATCAACATTTGTCGTTTCGGTCCAGATAAAATTTGTAGATTTTGAACTCCATCATGTCTATCTACTTAGAGATATGTGCTGATTTAATCATTCTCAAATTTAGGTTGAGCCTTGTATGTGGTACTGCTGTGGTCAATTTGTATCATAGCTGACACCAGTGGGGACTGCTACAACACAATTAGGTTAGCGAATAAACAAAGCACTGTGGATGCTGGAGATCTGAAATAAAAACTACTAGAGAAACACAGCAGGTTTGGTAGGGCATAAATGGAGATAGGAAAAGAGTACAGAAGAAGTCTTTTGCCCACTGAGTCTGTACTACCAAAAATACATATACAAAAACATACTACAGCCTATACTTACCAGAACGATACAGCCCAGGAATGGCCCTTCAGCCCACTATGTCTGATCTGACCATGGTGCTGCGCTAAATTAATCCCACCTGCCTGCACATGGTCTGTATCCCTGTTCACATGTTTATCTAAATGCCTCAAACTTTGCTATCTTATTAACTTCTACAACTACCCAAGGCAGTGCATTGTGGGCACCAACTACCCTGTGTGAAAACATATCTCCTTCAAACATCCCCCCTCTCACCTTAAACCCAAAAACCAAAAGAACTGCAGATGCTGTAAATGAGAGACAAAAATAGAAATTGCTGGAAAAGAACTCAGTTCTGTGGACAGGTCTCTCGAACCGAAACATTAACTGATTTCTCTCCAGAGACTTTTGTCCCCTTTAAACCTCTTTCCTTCACCTTAAAATTATGGTTCTTTGTGATTGACCCTTTGAGTAAGGAGAACAACTGCTTTCTATCCACCCTGTCATGCCCCTCATAATCTTGAGCACCTCTATCAGTTTGCTGCTCAACCTTCTCTGCTCCAAAGAAAACAACACAAGCTTATCCAGAGATAACAAGGTGTAGAGCTGGATGAACACAGCAGGCCAAGCAGCATCAGTGGAGCAGGAAAGCTGACATTTCGGGCCTAGA
>JAHRHZ010000114.1:5289879-5300757 GCA_024137785.1 Ginglymostoma cirratum | reverse complement strand
CTAGGCCCGAAATGTCAGCTTTCCTGCTCCGCTGATGCTGCTTGGCCTGCTGTGTTCATCCAGCTCTACACCTTGTTATCTCAGATTCTCCAGCATCTGCAGTTCCTACTATCTATGAAACAAGCTTACCCAGCCTCTGTTCAGAGCTGAAATGCTCCATCTCAGCCAACATTCTGATGAATCTCAGAGGCGGCACATTGGCTCACAGTGCCAGGGACCCGGTTCAATTCTAGCCTCGGGTGACTCTGTGTGGAGTTTGCACGTTCTCCCCTTGTCTGCATGGGTTTCCTCCGGGTGCTTCCTTCCAGCCTGAAGATGTACAGGTTAGGTGCATTGGTCATGCTAAATTGCGATAGCATTCAGGGATATGAAAGCTAGGTGGGTTGGCCATGGGGAACGCAGAGTTACAGGGAAGGGGTGGGTCTGGGTGGCAAATTCTTCGGCGGGTCAGTCTGACTCGAAGGCCTGCTTCCACACTGTAGGAATTCTGTGATCTCGGTTGCATCCCCTCCAGCGCAATCACGTCCCTCCTACATTGTGATGACAAGAACTGTACACAGTACTCCAACAGTGGCTTAACCAAAGTTCTCTTCACATCCAACATAATCTCCCTGCCATAACTTATACAATGACTGAGCAATTATCCAATGTGCCTTCTTAACTACCCTCTTAGCCTGTAGTGCCCCAAGATTCCTCTGACCTTCCTCATGTACTACCATTCACTGAGCACTCCTTTGTCCTTCTTCCACAGTGCTTCACCTCACAGTTAACAGGGCTAAATTCCACAGATAGTGCGGGTGCATAGAGGAAAAAAGCAAAAGGTAGTGCCAATGGTTGTAAAAGAGAGATACGGATGAAAAATAGTTGTTATTGTAAGTGCTATATCAGAAAATATGTCAACTCTGCCAAGTGCAAATACATGCAAACAAGATGTTTTTGTGGGTGGGGCCTGTAATAAAATGGAGGACAGGGTTCATGGTCTGAAGTTGAGTCCTGAAGATTGTAAAGCGCGTAAACTGAAAATGAGGAGCTGCTCCTCCAGCTTGCAATGGGTTCCACTGGAACGCTGCATCAGATCAAGGACAGAAATGTCAGTACGAGAGCAAGACGGCTTTGAAATTGTAAACAACTGGAATACTGTATTCTTGCTCAAAAATGACAGAGGTTGAAGGGTGACCTGATAGAGATTTACAAGATTATGAAAGGCGTGGACAGTCAGATGCCTTTCCCAGGGTGGAAGAGTCAGTTACTAGGGGACATTGGTTTAAGGTGTGCAGGGCAAGGTTTAAAGGTGATGCACGAGGCAGGTTTTTTTTTTTTTTACACAGAGGGTGGTGGCTGCCTGGAACTCGCTGCCGGGGGAGGTAGTGTAAGCAGGCACTTAGTGACTTTTAAAGGGCACATTGACAAATACATGAATAGAATGGGAATAGAGGGATATGGTTCCCGGAAGGGTAGGGGGTTTTAGCTGTGATGGGCAGCATGTCAGTGGAGGGCTGAACAGCCTGTTCCTGTAATGTAATTTTCTTTGTTCTTTGTTCTAAACTGCTGTTTCATGTGGAGATAAATTAGATTGCTACAATCCCTGGTGTCTTTTGGACAAGTGGCTGGATTTCAACATTGCCTCATGTTACCCAATTCCTGGATTTACCCAACTGTGAAAGCACTTAAAGAGAGAGTTTAAACTTAAAGAAAATACTACAAATACATTTTCACATCTAACATTTTAAAAGAATGCAATTTTTTGCATTTCTAATTAATTTAAAAAATGTCTCTTCACTGTAGATAACGAGGTGTAGAGCTGGATGAACACAGCAGGCCAAGCAGCATTACAGGAGCAGGAAAGCTGACGTTTCGGGTCTGGACCCTTCTCCCTTCACTGGAACTTTAATTGATATTTTGGTTGTGTCTCTAACAATAGTGAAACCATTACAATGATTCATATAATACAATGGTCCATTTAAAACCAAGTTATGACAGTCACGGTGCTACTGAAACTTGTTAATGCAGTTTATAAACAGTTTTATCTAGCTCTCACAACTCTCATGGAGCACTAGGTCACTGGATCAAAATCCTCAAACTGCAGTGTGGGTCAACCCACAGTGCATGGACTGCAGAAGGTCAAGAAGGGAGCATATCATCAGCTTCTTCAGGGCAAGCAGGGGCAGACAGTAAATACTGGCTGGTATGCGAGTGACACCCACTTCCCGTGAATGAATAAAAAAATGTTGGAGGCCATTCAACCATTGTGCCCATACCAGTTCAATTGCCTGATGCAAATGTCCTAGCTCTTCCCAAATCTCTGCACACCACTTCTATCCAAATACTCACCCAGCTCAACAGTATAATTATTTAATTGCCCTTAACTTGGCCCATAGTATATGGTTGTTGGACAATATTCAGTATTCAAATTAGATGTCACTGAATTACTTAAAAAAGCCCGATTTGCCCAGTAATGTATATACATTACTCACCTAAGACACTGACAAATATTCTGAAATATTTTTCAGCTTTATTATCATATCCTCTGCATTTTACAAAGATGAACATTGTACAAAGATGAACACAAGGTGACAACTAGAACTAATAAACAACGGGGTTGTTCAAAAGTATATACAAGATTCTGATTTACAAAGCAAAGTCTTTAACCTAGTTATCCCAACCACCTCGTACCAAAGAACAGAAAGCTCCCATACTGGTTAATGGTGAAGTCTATTAGTGGAATGCCATTTTGTGATGGATTAAACTTTACCATGGCAACAGCAAATGCTAAATGTAATATATACCCTACCTACTGTGTTTTCAAACAAGGTTAAAAAAAACTGTATGTGCAGTTGCTGAGCAACCACCTTCTATAGTCCAACTATCTACTGCATGATGGGAAATAGCCTGCATGCTTTGAAGTGCACAGAGGCTTAAGAATTACACAAGACATAGGAATGGACCTGGATTTTGGTTACTGCTGAAAATGAACCAAAGCTTTGTGAAGCAGTGAATCATTTGGGAAATGGCGCTGTGGTGTAGAAAAGCAGCAGCACAGTTATTCAGAAATCATGTCACAATATACTTCACAAATGATTTTAAAAATCTGGCTCCAATGGAATACAGGTAATAGGAGCTAAGAAATGAGAGTCCAAGGTCCCATTGATATTCGTCTTTTTCAGTCTATTAAATGTGGCTGCTCCAGGAACCTCACCCTGTTATGGAGCTTAGTAAAAATGCATTCATTCAGTAACCATGATGCTGTATTATAAAAATACCAAAACTCACGTAATCAAGAGATTTTACAAAACAAAACTATGAAAGAATTTCAAGGCACTTTGCTTCAGAAGAAATACTTCCCCTGATTTTCTTAGTTTCTTATTTTAGTTCTACTTAGTGTTGAAGATCTCACATGCGAGCAGACCTCAGTTCAGACATAGGCCCCTAAGGCAGCGTGAAATTCAGTCAGACACTGCACTAGCTGCTGGAACTTTGGTCTCTCATCACGATCCAAGGCCCAACAACAAGCCATCACTGCAAATCTGTGTAGGAAATACAAAAAATAGTCTCAAATTACAGGATAATGACTATATATACCAGTAATTATATATGAAACAGGGAGGGGTGAGATTACCAATCAGATACGTAATGCTGCATTGGTCTTGACTTCTTAACATTCCTTCCCCTCTGCAGGATCAACATGCCTTCTAGGATGCTCATCTATAGATCACAGTGGGCTGGACTGCCATCTAAAAGGTAAAGTCACCGTAGTCCTATCACATCATAAGGCTGCTCTCATTACAGCGAGAGCGAGAGAGACACGACTGATGGTGTTAACTTGAGGGTCACCCCACTTCAGGCAAGAGGAGAAGTCAAGAAGGAGAGATGTTCATGGTGACTCTTAGCTGCTGCTTTGGCATCTCTGCATCGTCAACCAGCTGAACATTAGGATCTATGGCCTACTAGTCTAGTGACATTACCACTACACTAAAGCAGCCCCTTCTCCCCTAGTCTTGAATATTATGTTTCAATTGCTAAGCCAAGTACTTTTTAAAGGTTGTGAGGTTTCCGACCTCAGCTACCCTCCCAGGCAATGCATTCCAGATTCCCACCATCATCCGGTTGAAAAATTTCTCAAATTCCTCTAAACCTCCTGCTTTTACACTTTAAAATTATGTCACTTCGTTGGTGACCCTACTCTTAAGGGGGCAGCTGTTTCCTACACACCATGTCCATGCTTCTCACAATCTTACACACCTCTATCATGTCCTCTCTCGGCTTTCTCTGTTCCAAAGAAAACAAGCTGAACTCATCCAACTTCTCTTCATTGCTAAACTACTCTATCCTAGGCAAAACCCTGGTGAATCACTTCTGCAACCTCTCCACTGCAATTACTTCTTTCCTATAGTCCAGTGACCAGAACTGCACACAGACTTGTTCCTTCTTCCAAAGTCCATCTCCACATACTTAACAGGATTAAATTCCATCCGCCAGTGATCTGCCCATCCGATTAATTTGGCAACATCCTCTGCAATCAACGGCTATCACTCTGATATAAGTTAGCAGCATGTCAGAGCTCCCCACTCTGACATTTGGTTCAGTTCACCCAAATGGAACAAAACAAGCTGTTCTACAATGATAAATAAGATCCACAAACAAAAAAGTTCCTTTGAACATCACAGAAACTTACAGTTCATCTGGACAGTTGATCGGCTGGGCTATTCTGTATCCATCCTTAAGGTAAACCGCCATCTCAAACGGATCAATGTCAACATATGGAGTCTGTCCCAATGTCATGAGCTCCCACAATGTAACTCCAAATGCCCACTTAAAAGAAGACAAGACAGATAATAAGACATTGTGTACCAGGAAGGTCTGGAATAGGTAATAATGGCAGACAGGAGTGGAGAGAAGCTACAGAATCACTGTTTGATTTGTTTAGGAAGCAAGTTTTTGCATGTAAATAGAAAACTTCTTAAAATATTCACATATTAAAATTTACAATATTTCAATGTTTTTAATAAAAGTCTCTGCTTGAATAAACTAGTTTGCAATCAGAACTTCTATTCAGTTTACTTTAACTTCAGTAATAATATCTGCCTCCTAGAAGCTGATACTGGTATTAAACATTTTTTCATCTCTGATTTTTTCCAAATCACAAGAATAAGAGGCACTAAATAGTTGTACAATATTACACATCTAAATAGGCAATTTCACAAGTATAACTTAATTTATTACACGCTCAATGTTTGCTAGTTAAATGGTCTGTTGAACATTGGATGATCTTTGACCTGAAAACAGAGTATAAGGAAAATTTGCCCTTTAAAACGGCTGTGGAATCTATAGTTGTTTTTCCAGAATATTTGAAAGGACCTCAAACAGATTGCATCAATTACAGATGGATCAATTGTAGCTTTCTGAATAGGAAGAAATACTGGTCTGAGAGATCTCGGAACATCTGACTTGAAAACAGTACTAATAGGAAGGAAATAAAAACCAGTAGCTCTATGGTTGGCAGTCACAAAGGATAGACAGAGGCAGAAGGTAATTTGCAGACAGATACAAACACAAACAACTACAGCAGCAGGTCACAGTCATCAAACTCCTAGTGTGTTTTTAAGGAGAAAATTGAGCTTTTTACAAATATGGCTAGTTTTTTGTTCGATAGTAAGCAGAAACAAAGAATTCCAAAAGCTGTTGGGCATGTGATGTGTAACTGAGCAAAAACTGAACCCCAGAAGTAGAACGAATAGCTTCGGCATGCACGAGTGCTGACAAAAAGTAACAAAGAACCAGATTGTGAACTGGGTATTGTTAGTTGCTTTGAAAGGAACTGAGGGAACTTATGCCATTACGAATGGCATGCCCTTAAGCGAGAGTGGGTTCATAGAGATGACAGATGTAGGATTTACCCAAAAACCTTGGATAGAATACAAATTCTAGTGAACACAACTTGAGGGCTGAATTGATTAAGTTGGAAAGTGAAAGATCCTATGTGCTAAAGGACGAGATGGAAAGACAGAGATTGCACACGATGCTACGTGTGTGGGAACTGATATGGCTGTTTATGATCTTTGTATCTTCGTTCTATCCACTATGTATAATGAAACTGACTTTTGCATTTCGACTAATGGATTTGAACATGAAGTATCATTTGCCTGTTAGTTCATGTGGAATTTTCATTGGGTCTGATACATGTTAAAGTAGAGTCTACAAAAAGTGGAATTCTATTGGTGATTCATTTATTTGGTGGGGGGCATTCAGTAATTTTGTAAATGAATCTGAGAAACACAATTAAGTATTTGTTGCAACTGCAAGTTGCTTAATTTAGCTGAAACTTACTGATTTCATTCTAAATTTCTCAGCCCTGAGCAGGATTCACAACGTTGCCACCGGAAGAGCAGCTGAATTTAGATACTGGAGAAAAGCAGCTGACACTTTCACGCTTTTTGTGAATGAAGTCAGCTCACTATTGTATTTAACTAGCATGAAGGGTCTTGCAACATTGTGGAAGAGTCCCTAGCTCTAAGCCAGAAAGCCTGGATTTAAGTCTCACCTGCTCCTACCTGATTGATTAAAAATGTTTATAAGGGCAAGTACCTCAGTGCAGCTATGAGCAGAGTGCTAGGATTCAGGGAATTAGGGAGAAGCGGAAATAAGTGCTCCTTTGCTTTCTCAGCCACAGGAACTGGCTTTTACTCCACAATGGAGAAAGACGCTTGCTGTTTGGTAAGAATCTGATAAGTGGTTACAGTCAATTCAATTCCCAAGGTTTAAAATAATACAGGTACCAGTGAAAGGGTCAATACAATATATAAAGAAGGAAAATAAATTAGTTTATTCAAACACATTAAAGATCGCTGAACAGGTACAAATGCAGCACAGACAGATACAAGTGTGATCCAGGACAAACACTAAGTGGACAAATGGTAAATGACTGAGGCTTGAGGAACTTCAACTAAAAGTCACTGAAAGCTGAGTTATAGGCACTGAGAGATATCAGAGCAGGGAATATTACTGGGATGCTTTATACCCGGAGGCAGTCACAGTGCTTAAATTGGGGTCTTCTGATTTCATCAGTGATTAGAGACAGAGGAGTGTGACAACAAGTAAGGCAGATAAGGAGACAGCTGCAGTCTCAGCCTTTGCAATTGTCCAACAGGTTCTTCCTGCTTGACAATAATGCGAAGTAGTCAATAAGAACCTCACGCAGTCCCCCTGGCTCCATGCTAAATTCCCTCCATTTTTTGTACCGTTACAGCAGTCTACACCCGAACTATGCTGGGGTTAGTGTTACAGCAGAACACATAATTAGGGAAGAACAGTGGATTTTAAGGTAAACAGTGGGAATAATGTGTCAAATTTGAGAAGGTGTAGTAAATCAAAACAACAGAGTAAGATACTAATATTGGAAATGATAAAAAGATAAGACTGAACAGGAAGGGATTGTGTTGAAATCTAAGAGTAAGCTAACAGATAAGACTAGAGGTTACAAAAATAATAAAAACTAAAAGCTCTGTATCTGAATCGATGCCACAATGAGAACAGACAGACGAATTGATGGTGCAAAATCAAGTAAGAAGTACAATCTGATATCCATTGCAGAGATATGGTTGCATGATGGCATAGATTGAGACTTGAATATTGAAGAGTTCTGGACATTTTGAAAGTACACGCGGCTAGGAAAAGGTGGAGGGGTAGCGCTGTCAATTAATAATAGCATTAACACAATCAGAAAGATGATCTAAGTTTAGTTACTTGTGAACGACATATACAGCCCCCCGACATATCAATATTCACGGGTATTTTAATCTACATATCAACTGGAAAAGTTGGATAGAGCAAAAGTAGCCCAGAAGAGGGGCTCATAAAATGTTTTTGGGATAGTTTTTAAAAACAACATGTTTTGGAACTGTCAAAAGAGCAGACTGTACTAGATTTTGTAAAATGTAATAAAATGGGACTAACTAAAGACGCTCGTGAAGGCAACCCCATAATAATACAGAAACTTAGAACATAGGAGCAGGAGGAGCGCATTCAGCCCTTCCAGCCTGCTTCGCCATTCATCATAATCATGGCTGATTGACCAACACAATAGCCTAATCCTGCTTTCTCCCAATAACCTTTGATCCCATTCACCGCAAGTGCTAAATTTAGATGCCTCTTGAATACATTCAATATTTTGGCATCAATTACCTCCTGTGGTAATGAATTCCACAGGCTCACCACTCTTCGGGTGAAGAAAAATCTCATCTCCATCCTAAATGGTCTACCCTGAATCCTCACACTGTGACCACTGGTTCTGTACACACCTACCATCAAGAACATCCTCCCTGCATCTACCCTGTCTGGTCCTGTTAGAATTTTATAAATCTCTATGAGATCCCCCACGCTCATTCATCTGAACTCCAGCGAAAACAATCTTAATCGAGTCAATCTCTCCTCATATGTCAGACCAGCCATCCCCGGAATCGGCCTGGTAAACCTCTGCTGCACTCCCTCAAGAGCAAGAACATCCTTCGTCAGAAAAGGAAACCAAAACTGCACACAATATTCTAGGTGTGGCCTCACCAAGGCCCTGTATAGCTGCAACAACACCTCCCTACTCCTGTACTGGAAACCTCTCGCAATGAAGGCCAACATACCCTTTGCCTTCTTTATCACCTGCTGCACGTGCATGCTTACCTTCAGCAACTGGTGCAGAAGGACATCCAGGTCCCACTGCACACTCCCCTCTCCCAATTTACAGCCATTCAGGTTGTAATCTGCCTTCTTGTTTTTACTTCTGAAGTGAATAACCTCACATTTATCCAAATTATACTGCATCTGCCATTGAATTACCCGCTCACCCAACGTGTCCAGATCATGCTGAAGGATCTCTGCATCCTTGCCACAGTTCACCCTCCCACCCAACTTGGTATCATCTGCAAACATCAAGACGTTACATTTTACTCCCTCATTCAAATCATTAATATATATTGTGAATAGCTGTGGTCCCAGCACCGATCCCTCTGCCACTCCATTAGTTACTGCCTGCCAATTTGAAAAGGACCCATTAATTCCTACTCTTTGTTTCCTCTCTGCCAATCAGTTTTCAATACATTGGAATACACTTACCCCAATCCCATAAGCTTTAATCTAGCACAGAAATCTCTTATGTGGGACTTTGTCAATCGCTTTCTGAAAGTCCAAATATACCACATCGACTGCGTCCCCACTCCAGTCAACTCTACTCATTACATCTTCATGGAATTGCAACAGATTTATCAAGCATGATTTCCCCTTCATAAATCCATGCTGGCTCTGTCTGATCCTGCCACTGCTTTCTAAATGCTCTGCTATAAAGTCCTTGATAATGGATTCAAAAATTTTCCCCACTACCGATGTTAGGCTTACTGATGTATAATTCACTGTTGTCACTTTGCCTCACTTCTTGAACATTGGGGTGAAATTAGCTATACTCCAATTTGCAGGGACTGTTCCAGAGTCTACAGAATTCTGGAAGTTGACCACCAATGCATTCAGTATTTCTACACCTATTTCCTTAAGTACTCTGGGATGTAGATTATCAGGCCCTGCGTATTTATAATATTGATCTCCCTCAATTCTTTCCTCTCAGTAAATCTTGCATTCTCTAACATTTCTGGTACCTGATTTGTGTCCTCTTTTGTGTAGACAGAACTATAATATGTATTCAGTAGCTCAGCCATTTATCTGTCGGCGGTCATTCATTGCCCTGTTTCTGTACCTACGTTTGTCTTCTTCAATCTCTTTGTCTTCACGCACCTATAGAAACTCACTGTTAGTCTTCATGTTCCCTGTAAGCTTACTTTCATACTGTATTTTTCCCTTCTTAATCAATTTCTTGCTCCTTCTTTGCTGAATTTTAAATTGCTCCCAATCCTCAGACATATTATCTTCCTTGGCCAATCTGTATGCTTCTTCCTTGTTAATTTCCTCTTTAACCAGCGATGCCACTCCACCACCTTTTCCTTTTTGCCTGTCCTTCCTAAATAGTGAAAACCCTGGAACATTCAGTTCTATTCCCTGGTTACCCTGCAGCCATAATCTCAATTAAATCATACCTGTTTACATCTGTGTGACTAGTTCATCCACTTCATTGCAAATGCTCCATGCATTAAGGCACAAGGCTTTATGATCAAATTTTGCATTTAGTTTGAGGGAGAAAGGAGTGGGTCCAATCTAGTATTTTAAATTAATTCAGAACAACTATGAAGACATGAAAGCAGAGCCAGCTGAAGTGAGCTTGCAGCTATGGAGCAGGCAGTATCCAGGTTCAGCCCAGGGCTCACCCTTTCTGCCAGCTTCTCTTTGTCTCCTTTAGAGGTCTGTGGACAAACAGCCCAAGATTCCTCTGTTCCTCTGAGCTTCATTGTGACCTGCCATTCCTGGTGGGCCCCCTTGTCTTGTTACTTCTTTCGAAGTGTACCAATTCACACTTATCAGGGTTAAGTTCTACTTGCCATTGATCTGCCCCGTCTGACCAATCCATTTATATCCTCTTCTATCCAAAGACTTTCTCCTTCACTATCAATTACCCGGCCAAGCTTTGTGTCATCCGCAAGTTTACTTATCAACTCCCAACCAACATTCTCATCTACATCATTTATATATATCCCAAACAATAAGGGACCTAGCATTATGTTATGTCACAATCAGTCTCTGTCAATAAAAAGGAAAAGAATTAAAAAAGTGAACTTTGTCCTATAGAAAGTGAGTCTGAGGAATTAAAAATTGAAAATTTATTTACCTGAATTGATCAGGTATTGGCATTCATTACAGAGGAACACAAGCAAAATCCCTGAAATAGGTGCAAATCAGGAAATCAAAGGGAAGTAGAAACAAGGGAAGTAGAAACAAGGGAAGTAGAAACAA
>JAHRHZ010000114.1:5225445-5263214 GCA_024137785.1 Ginglymostoma cirratum | reverse complement strand
TGCTCGGCCTGCTGTGTTCATCCAGCTCCACACCTTGTTATCTCGGATTCTCCAGCATCTGCAGTACCTTTTATCTCTATTGTTTTAGACTCAGACTGTTAGAACAAAGAACATGCCCTTTACCCACCAAGCCCGCACTGACACATGATGCCCTTGTAAACTTCTGCCTCTATGCAGTCCATATCCATTTATTCGCTGCCTATTCAACTTTCTGTCAAGATACCTCTTAAATGTTGCTATTGTATTTACCTCCACCACCTCCTCTGGCAGCACATTTGAGGCATTTATGATCCACGCCGTGAAAAAAACTTGCATCTTACATCTCCTTTAAATTTCCCCTTTTTACTTTAAACCTATATCCCCGAGTAATTAACATTTCTACTGTAAGAAAAAGCCTCTGACTATCCATTCCTCTCATAATTTTGTAAACTTCTATCAGGTCACCTCTCATCCTTTCACATCCAAGTGAAAACAAACTACACTTGTCCAATATGTCCTCATAACTAATGCCCTCCAGACCAGGCAACATTCTGGTAAATGGTTTTGGTACCCTTGCCGAAGCCTCCACTGCTGGTAGTGTGGTGAACAGAACTCTACACAATATTCCAAATATGGCTGAACTGAAGTTCTACACTGCTGCAACACAATTTGCCAATTTTTTATGCTCTGTGTCCTGACCAACGAAGGCAAGCATGCCATATGCCTTCTTGACCACCTTATCCACTTGTGTTGCCACTTTCGGGGAACTGTGGACCTGTACACCTCATCTCTACATGTTGATGCTACTAAGGGGTTCTGCTATTTACTGTACACTTCCCTCATGCATTAGATCTTCCAAAATGCATCACCTCACATTTGTTCAGATTAAATTCCATCTGCCATTTTTCTAAGTCTCCAGCCTATCTATGTCCTGCTGAATTTGGCAATCCTCCTTACTATCCACAGCTCGACCAGTCATTGCTGTCATCTGCAAACTTGCTAATCAGGTCACCTACATTCTCCTCTTAATCATTTATTTATATTACAAACAACAGGGGCCCCAACACTGATATCTGATGAAAACCACTGATCATAAATCTCCCATCAGAAAGATACCCTTCCACCTCTACTCTGTCTTCTGACTTAGTCAGTTCTGTATCCATCTTACCATGGATCCAATATGACTTCACCTTTTGTATTAGTCTTGTCATAGGCCTTGCTAAAGTCCATTAGGACAACATCTATTGCTCTGCCCTCATCTATCATCTTTGCCACTTCCTCAGAAAACTCATTCAAGTTTGTGAGACACAACCTTCCCCACATGAAGCCATGCTGCCTATTGTTAATAAGTTCATATTTTTGAAAATGAGAGTAAATTCTATTCCTAAGAATCTTTTCCAATAATTTCCCTACTACTGACACAAGGCTCACCGGCCTATAATTTCCTGGATTACTCGTTTCCCTTCTTAAACATAGGAACAATATTGACTATTCTGCAGTCTTCTGGGACCTCTCATGTGACAAAAGAAGGTACGAACATTTTGTACAATCCTCCAGTAATTTCCTCACCCGCCTCCCCTCCGCATCTAGGATAGATCCCATCAGGTCCAGGGAACTTGTCGACTTTAATGATTTAAGAAACAACTTACACCTCCTTTTTTCATATTGACATACTCCAGAATATCAACATACCCCTCCTGAGACTCAAAGTCAACCATATCCTTCTCCTCTCTGAATACAGATGCAAAGTATTAATTAAGGACTTCACCCACGTCCTCTGGCTCAATCCCCAATATCAGGCCTAGTATGATCTATTTACATATTGTTTCAAAAAACTGTCCTGAACACATCTAACAAATTTCTCCTTCATCCAAGCCCTTGGCACTAAGCGAGCCTTAGTCAATATACGGAAGTTAAAATCACGCGCCACAACAACCCTGTTGCATTTCCATTTTTCCATAATTGGTCCACATATCTCCTTCTCTATCATCTGCTAGTAACTGGGAGGCCTCTAGTACAATCCTATTGAAGTGACTGCAACCTTCTTATCCCTGAGCTCTACCCGTATGACCTTGCTGGATGAGCCCTCTGGGGTGTCCTCAGCTGTGAGGGAGAGGATTGGACTCAGTGCCTGTGCAATGACTTTTGAATTGGAAACCAAAAACAATGGATTCAGTCTTCTTAATACTCATTTGGAAGGAATTGATAAGTAGCTTGATAACTTAATAACAGTGGTGGAGTTGACAGAGGTTGTTATGATGTAGATATGGGTGCCTTCAGCAATCTTATGAAAACCTGGAGTTTTTAAAAAGTTGCCAAGGGACAGAATGTAGCTGAAATGTAGGAGACCATAAATGATAAATCCTTGGAGGTCACCAGAGATAACAAGAGAATATATTACAATAATACTCTGGATGTAAAATGATAAATAAAAATTCTGTGTTTGATTGCAAGCGTTTCATCACCCTGCCAGGTAATATCATTAGTGCGTCTCCAGTGAAGCATTGGGGTTCTGTCCCACTTGTTATTTATATGCCTCGGTTTGCTGGGGTGATTGGCATCACTTCTGGTTCTGTTTCTCAGTGGTTTGTATATCGGGTCCAGTTCAATGTGTTTGTCGATGGAGTTCTGGATGGAATGACAGGCCTCCAGGAATTTCCTGGCATGTCTCTGTTTGGCTAATGCTATTATGGATGTGTTATCCCAGTCAGACCTGTGTCCTTCCTTGTCCATGTACATTGAGACCAGTGAGAATTGGTTGTGTCTCTTGGGATCTAGTTGGTGTTCGTGTATCCTTATTTTCAGTTTTCTTTCAGTGTGGCCTCTGTAATGTTTATCACAGTCCTGGTGTGATATTTTGTATATTACGTTAGTTTCATAGTTTGAGCGAATGGGATCCTTTACGCTTGTAAGTAGCTGTCGCAGGATGGTTGTTGGTTTCTGGGCTACCTTGATATCTATGGGGCCTGAGCAGTTTTGTCGTCATCTCTGCTACGCCACTGATGTACGGAAGGGTGACTAATGTGTCTGGCCATGATCTGTCTTCTTCTTGTGGTCTATTGTGGACGTAACAGCGGATTGTGCTTTTTGGGTATTCATTCTTTTTAAAAACTCCGTGTAAGTGCTTCTGTTCTGCCCTGCAGTGTGTTGTGGCTCATTTGAATAATGTCCTTGTGCATCTCCGTTTATGGGTGTTGGAGTGGTTGCTGGTGTAATTAAGTATCTGTTCCTTATGGGTGGCCTTTCTATCTAGAGGATGAGATAATGATATCCTTTGATGTGACAGCACTATTTACATCCATAAACATCGACCTAGCCAAAGAAATAATTACCACGTTGCTGGACAAATCAGGAAGGCAGGCACCCCATGACACCAACAGCATCAACAAGGACAGCACCCTGAAACTGCTGGATCTGTGCCTCACAATCCACTTCACCTTCAATGACTATATATTTGAACAAATCTAATGGAACACCAGTGGGATCCCCAGTATCAGGACTGATTGCAGAAGCTGTAATGCAAAGGTAAGAATGGACAGTGCTCTCCACTATACCACCCGAACTTTGCATCTGTTATGTAGATGACACCTTTGTGATTATCAAACACACAAGACTAGAAGAGACCCACCAACAACGTCACCCAAATAAAATTCACAAAAAAAGAGAACAATAACTGACGACTCTTCCTAGGCATAATGGTAGAACGTAAGAATAACGGGGAACTCTACACCAGCGCATACAGAAAGACCACCCATTTGGACCAGATACTTAATTACTCCAGCAATCACCGCAGCATCCACATACAGAGCTGCATCAAGACATTATTCAAACGAGCCACAACACACCGCAGCAACCCGGAATTGTGCAACCGAAGCATATAAACAACAAGTGGGACAGAACACCAACGCTTCATCGGAGGTGCACTGACGATGTTACCTAGCAGGGTGACAAAACATCCTGCAATCATACACACTAGCTCAGCAAGCAAGTCAACAACCTCATCCACAATCTGAGCTACAAATCTTCTCAAAAACTTCAATAAGAATTCAATCAGACTCACCAAGCCAGATAACAGTGAGTGGCAGTAGAGGTGCACACAGGTTGAGAAGGGGAAGTTTACCTTTGCCACAGGTATACAGCATGTCAGTTGTGACTTGGAAACTGGTATGGTGCTCCACACAAGCTCCACCATCTCAGCCTAGCCTCTCAATCCTATCATAGAATCATAGAACCATTGAATGGCATGGAAGCAGGCCAGTCAGCCACTGAATCCACACAGACCCTCTGAAGAGCATCCCACCCAGACCTAAACCTTATCCTATCCCTGTAACCCTGCATTTCACATGGCTAACCCACCTAGCCTGTACATCCCTGGACACTACGGGCAAGTTAGAATGGCCAATCCAACTAGCTTGCACATCTTTGAACAATGGGAGAAAATCAGAGCATCTGGAGGAAATGCACACAATGTGCAAACTTCGCACAGACAGTCGCCCAAGGATGGAATCAAACCAAGATCCCTAGCACTGGGGCACTGCAGCGCTAACGACAGAGTCACCGTGCTGCTCAGGCTGTCTTCAGGTGACATCTCTTCAAATACATTACTCCTATTTGCTTTGACTGCTCCATGTGGTAACGAGTTCTGCAAACTGTCCAATCTCTGGGCAAACTTTTTTCTGAATTCTTGATTGGATTTATTTGTGAATACCAGCTGGTGTGACAGTTGCGTGTGTCACAGCCTCAGTCATACCAGGGATCTTCTCAGAGTGGTCCATTAATTAAGAATTTGTTTAAGCTCAGATGTAGCTCCCTTTTAATAAGCATTTCAATTTAAACAATAAGATTCAATAAATAATTTTTATTGAAAGGTAAGTAAACAATGATCGTTATTAGCTAAAATACAGATACCGAGGATTAAGGAAGGTTAAAAGTTATCTATCAAGATGGACAGAAATTCACGTGGACTCACTGCACAGACACAGTAGCTACAACAGCAGGTCAGAGATTAGGAATACTGCAGTGAGTAACTCACCTCCTGACTCCCCAAAGCCTGTCCACTACCTACAACGCACAAATCAGGAGTATGATGGAATACACCCCGCTTGCCTGAATGGATGCAGCTCCAGCAACATTCAAGAAAGGCTGACACCATCAAGGACAAAGGAGCCTGCTTGATTGACACCACACCCACAAGTATCCACTCCCTCCACACTGACACTCAATAGCACCAGTGTGCACTATGTATAAGACGCAGTGCAGAAATTCACAAAAGATCCATAGGCAGCTCCTTCCAAACCCACAATCTCTTCCAACCAGAATGTGGTAATTATTTAACAATATTTTGGGAGTTACACTTCAGATAACACAGACTGGGGTAGAGGGTGCTGGTGGAAATCTTCCCAACCGTCATCATGGTGTTCCAACTCTCTCCTTATCCCCATTCAATACTGCCAAGATGCTGCGTGGTTTCTGCCATCACCTTGCAGCAAGTTTCTCGACATGGCTTATTGCTTTCAACTTGGCTGTTTATATAGGCACCAAAGGATTAACCGAGTAAGGAGATGGGAATGACACGAGTAAATCCAGCTGAAACTAAAGGATCTGTTAAACCAGAAACAGGGAAGAGTGGCCCCTGATGGTCAGGACTAACATGACCAGAAAATGTTTATTTGCTTATCATTAGGGGGCTCACGATCCCAAATGCTGCGAGATGTGGGCACATCCATATTGCTAAGTGACTGAGACTTACCTGCAAATAATACAAGGAAGGGGGGGGGTGCGGAGGGGGGGGCGGTGCAGGAAACACCCACATAGCTTAGTGAAATGTTAGAGTTAGAACTTGGTAGGATGATAGTCCTCATCCAATCATGGGTTGGGAAGCATGTAGAAGAGATACATTGGGAATGGATCTCCTGATGGAATTAGGGACAGTAATCAACCCTAAGGAAGGGATTGTCATCTTAGGAAGCCAACGTATCAAGCAGAGATCAGAACTGGCACAGACCGGCAACAGATATTGCCAGAGGACGAGGACATACAAGGGAAATGGGGAATGATAATGGGAACAGTGCCAATGGCATGGTTGGATTTCAGGAGAAATAACATTGCCCCTCTGGAGGTAAGGGAACTGTCCATGGATCAAAGAGACAATACCTTATACGTAGGGAGGCGCTGGAACCAGTAGGGGAAATAGTATTGGAAATGTTGGTGCAAGGAGTAATGGAAGAAAGTAAGGTCCTTGGCTAACTCAAATAAAGAACTGCGAATGCTGGAGATTTGAAACAGAAACAGAAGTTGCCAGTGAAACTCAGCAGATCTGGCATCGTCTGTGGGAAGAATTGGAATTAGAACGGAATTAGATTTTACGGTCATGCATACTCAAGTACAGGACTACACTGGATGAGAAACGTTAACTCTGCTTTCTCCCCACAGATGGTGCCAGATCTGCTAAGTAGTGCAGGAATTTCTGTTTTTGTTCCTTAACTAACTTGCCCTTTGAGTCAGATCAGAAACTGGACATGCCCTATTGGTTTACCATAGATTAAACAACTTAGAATGAGATGATCAAAAAGAAGCACCCTATTGTACTAACCCCACTATTCTATTTATTGACCTGAGCCCAGAACACCAGGTGTTTATCATCTGGACATTGCTAACAGATTCTGATCCATACTCACGGTTCCAGAATCCCAGGATTGGTTTTCTTTTAAAGTAGGGGAGAACCAGTATATGTAGATCCATCTGCCACAGGGTTCAACAGTCAAACTGCTACATTGCACCAGATGATGGAGAGAAAAATGCAGTGAAGACTTATCTGAACAGAGAATTTCCTGATTTAGTATGTTGGCTTCAACACAGAAACCTAGAAAACAGGTGCAGGAGTGGGTCAATTGGCCCTTTGAGCCTGCGTCACCATTCAATACGATCACGGCTGAACATGTAAGCTCAGTATCCCATACCCTCCCCTGCCCATACCCTTTGAACCCTTTAACCACAAAGGCCACATCCAGCTCCCTTTTGAATATATCTAATGAATTGGCCCTGACAGCTTCTTGTGGGAGAGTATTTCACAGGTTCACAACTCTCTGAGTGATAAAATTCTTCCTCATCTTAGTCCTGAATGGCTTAACCCTTGTAAGGTGGGGAAGTCCAGGACTTCCCCAACATTGAGAACATTCTTTCTGAATCTAGCCTGCCCAGTCCCATCAGGATTTTATACGTTTCTAGGAGATCTCCCCTTATTCTTCTAAATTCTAGCGAATACAAGCCCAGTTGATCCAGTCTTTCTTCATATGTCAGTCCTGCCATCCTGGGAATCAATCTGGTGAGCCTTCGCTGTACTCCCTCAATAGCAAGAATGTCCTTCCTCAGGCTAGGAGACCAAAACTGCACACAATACTCAAGGTGTGGCCTCACTAAGGCCCTGTATAAATGCAGCAAGTCATCTTTACTCTGATACTCAAATCCTCTCACTATGAAGGAGAGCATGCCATTAGCTTTCCTCGCTGCCTGCTGTACCTGCATGCTAACCTTCAGCGACTGTTCCACCATGACACCCAGGATTCGTTGCATCTCACCTTTTCCTAAACTGCCACCATTCATATAATAATCTGCCTTCCTGTTTTTGTGACTAAAGTGGATAACCTCACATTTATCCACATTATATTGAATTTACTATATGGTTGCCCACTCCGTCGGTCCTTCCAAGTCACCCTGCAGCCTCTTAGCATCCTCCTCACAGCCCAACTGCCAGCCAGCCTAATGTCGTCTGCTAAATTTGGAGATACGGCATTCAATTCCTTCATCAAAATCATTAATGTATATTGTGAACAGCTGAGATACTGGCACTGAATCCTGCGGCACCCCGCTCGGCCTGCCACTCAAAGGGAAATAAAGGAGTATGTCACGGTCTGATTAACCCAATTGGAAGGTTTAGTCCAGAGCTGATTTAAGATTAGCATAAAAATGGCCCAAGTGAGGAGATCTTGAGTCTCCTACCTAGGTATGAAATCTCACAGGGTCAGTGGTAGATGCCCGAGACCCAGAAAGAGGGAAATGCCTTGACTCATCTTTGTGAAGGGAGTCTGGAAGCTACTGAACTACTCAGCCATGTTAGAAATTTACGTGTGGGCTAGAGAAGAAAAAGATAGGCTGGGGTGAGAACAGGGAGAGGCTTGTACCAAAAGAAAGAATCCTTTTGAAACACAGAAACATAGAAGATAAGAGCAGGAGGTGGTCCATTCAGCCCTTCAAACCCATTTCACCATTCTTCATGATCATGACTGATCATCCAACTCAAAAGCGTAATCCTCCTTTCTCCCCAAAACCTTTGATCCCATTTGCCCCAAGTTCTATATCTAGTCAACTCCTGAATACACTCAACATTTTGGCATCACCTACTTCTTGTGGTAATTAATTCCACAGGCTCACCACTCTTTGGATGAGGAAACGTCTCCTCATCTCCGCCCTAAATTGTCTACCCTGAATCCTCAGACTGTGACCCCTCGTTCGGAACCCACCCACAATCAGGAACATCCTCCCCGCTTCTACCCTGTCCAGTCCTGTTGGAATTTTATAAGTCTCTGTGAGATCCCCCCTCATTCGCCTGAGCTCTAGCGGAAACAATCCCAACCTAGTCAATCTCTCCTTATACGTCATACCCGCGATCCCCGAAATCAGCCTGGTAAACCTTCATTGCACTCCCTCAAGAGCAAGATCATCCTTCCTCAGAAACGGATATCAAAATTGCACACAATACTCCACGTGTGGTCTCACCAAAGCTCTGCACAACTTCAACAGCACTTCCCTACTCCTGTACTCACCACCTGTTGCAATGAAGGCCAATATACCATTTTCCTTCCTTACTGCCTGCTGCACCGGCACGCTTACCTTCAGTGACTGGTGCACAAAGATGCCCAGGTCCTGCTGCACACTCCCCTCTCCCAATTTTCAGCCATAAGTACCTGCACTGGACCTTCCCAGGATGAGAGAGTCCATCACCTGTATGTCGATGACGAAGGAAGGCACCATTGGGCTACGCTGGCTCAGGAACACAGAGACCAAATGTAGCTGATGGCGTAGAATCACATAATTGTCCACAGTGGGAGCAGCCACTGATTCTGCTGCATGGGCTAGAAAGGCTTGTCAGCAACTCACACCGAATAGTGAAGTAGTGGTATACAGAAAACACATTATTATGCAGGTGCTTAATCTGGGAAGCTGGATGGCAGCTCAGGAAGACATATTACTACTCCAAGATGTGTTTGTACAGGTGGTGCGGGACATGCAATGGTACTAAGAGAAAAAATAACCCATGAGAGCACTGAACTTGTAGAGGGCCACCAACTGGGGGGTATATGGTAGGAGAGGTCCCGGAAGGAACAGTCAAGAAATAGTATGCTGACGGAAGCCCTTGAACAAGGAATGCATTAATGGCTGCAGAAGGGGCATGCATAAAGTGGGACGATTGGTTGTAGATTACTTGCCAGATGTGGATTTAATCACCTTGACGCACACCTTAAACTTAATGAAAGGCAAAATTGTGTGCATACTGATAGACACTATGCCTTTGGCATAGTGCATGATATCATGGAGGAGAAGGCATGTTACCTCTAGCAGAGCTCTGGTAAGGCATGAGGAAATAATTAATTGGTAGAGGCTGTTACGAGGCCCAACCACTGGAGATGTGATTAAGATTAAGCCCGTAGGAAGACAGAAACACCACAAAATGTGGGTAATTCACGGGCATACTGTTGGCCAAAAAGCATTAGACAAGGGACGAGAAGAAGAAATACAGATTTTTGTGTGAGGATAAAGGAAGTATCAGTGCAAGAAATAGAGGACTCAGCAGACAGAGCAGAACATGAGTGGGAATGTGAAAGACCTACGAAGGAAGCAGATGGGATCAGGATAAAGGAAGAACAGGTAGTGATTTTGAAGGCAATCCGCTATAGCCTGTTGGCAATACACCATTGAATAGGCCATCCTGAGAACAAGACCACCTGAGAGTGGTAAACAGATGATAGCGGTGGAAGGGACAAGATGTAACACAACATCGCCAACGACGTCAGTACCAACAGGAAAGGTGAGGATGGGCAAGTGGATGCATCCCACGGGATCATGGGAAAATCCACACTGTACACTTGACAAATTGAGGGAAGACCAATTGTTTGGCGATTATCAACCTATTCACCTGACAGGTTGGGAACTTGCAGTTTGGGAACATACAACTAGAAGTGTAGCTGGGGAATGTAAGAAATAATACTCAATGGGGAGTCCCACTACAAGTCAGATCTGGGTACAAATTCTAAGTGGAGTAGAACAACATTGCTTCATTGGAGGCCTCACTGATGACGTTATCTAGAATGGCGATGAAACATCTGAACCAAAACAAGCCAGCTCGGCGAGCAAGTCAACAACCTCACCCACAACCCAAGCTACAAATCTTTGCTAAAACCTTAAAGAATATAGTCTCTCAGTGTGGTGACATGCCTTAAAGCGTAGTAATAAAATCAAACAGCATTAAATAGTTCAACAGTCGAATAACTTTAGGAAATAAATGCAAAATCATTCAAAAGGTGACTTCATTTTATCTTAGTGCAACCAATGGATGTATCTTTGTTCTGGCAGTGAACTGGTACAAATATTTTTAAGCTTTCTTTATGCAACAGCAGCTCATACTTGTTAAAATGAAATAACTGAACAGTGTTGGGAATACATACTTGTGTTTAAGGGTTATCTACAAAAAAATAGCAGATTTGAGATTATGTGGGCATTCACTGGATGAGAAGGGAGACATTGCAATTTCTTGGAATGAAAGTTGACAGTTTAATGTGTGCTGTAAGCCAGCTCATGGAACTCAAACAACTTTGGAGAAGAAGCTACACAAAGTGTTCAAGGAGATAACAGATGAAGCATTTGGCTTTAAGCTATTGGGGGAATCTAGGTTTGAGAGGGTTAGGACCTCCTGCGGTCATGGTTGTCGACCTTAGCTTAGATGGGCCCATTCTGTTCTACATACCCAGAAGTCAAAGTAAAGACAGCATCCAGAAGCTGTAGCCTCTCTCCTAACATTCTGTTTCTCACAACTGATTCCTGAAAACTTGATAGAGTTGGAGTACCAGTAATTCCATCTAGCTGGTAAAACCTGAAGCCAATTCCCAATAAGTAGAATCCAAGGTGACTGGAATCAAAACTGGACATTTAACCTGGTCAACAATCTAAAACTATCAGAAATTCAGTTTAGTTGATGGGAAATTCGGCAGATGTGAGAAGTCATCATATTTTATCCTTTGTTTTGGTTCACAGGATTTTTGTTCTTTTCTCTATGATTTTCAAAAAAACATCTCTGCAGAGACTTGTCCTTTTGTGTGGTGTGAGTGTCTCTGAGTAGAATTAAGTTTTAATTCTGAATCATAGTTTGGATGTTAACTAGACTTTGCACCTTGCATTAAGAATAAGTTTTGTTTACAATAAACAATATATGTTTTGAGTTCATGAAAGAATCCCGGCCAACATTTCGTTTTTTTTTTTGCTAATAATACAAAAGGGAAGCACTGGCCATTCTGGGAACTGAACCAACCTTTACACTCATGGTAGAGTGGGAGGGCTTGATTACCAACACAACTGTCCTGTCACAACCATAAAGGTACTTTAAATGTTAAGTATTTCACTTGAAACTTTCTATGCAATGTCCAGCAGTCAATTTTTGTCTAGACAAAATGCATTTATGGAAAGCATTTTGTTATTATCCATGAGCAAATCTGCTATTATTGGAACTCACTTCAGATAATTAAGTGATTATTGAGTTCTGCACTTCCAAAAAATATTTTGCCAGGACCTTTCAAATAATGTCTTAATGCGTCGTGACACACTAACCACCATGGGACCTTCCTGAGAAATTTGAACATTCAAGAGGCAATTCCCTTGCTCCCTGGGATACTCCATAAAAGCCTCCATCTGGCATATGATTCAGGGGTTTCAGACAGTTTTTGATATTCGTTCTTGAATCTCTAACTATACCAGCATTTATTGCCTATCATCAATCGCCCAGAAAGCAGCAACAGTCAACCACATTGTAGACCAGGCAAAGAGAGCAGCACTCCTAACACATCGTGTGAAAGGTGCGGATGGAGCAGAATCCGTGAAATGCATCCAGGACAGCTTTTTAAGCCAGTATGTGGAAGGCCCTACAAGGCAGGTTGCAGTCCTGGACGTAAAGTAATAAAGCTGGGCAAGCAGTTGAAGTTCAGTGGGGAAGCATTTCGCAGACAACAGTCATAGTTCTGTTAGAGTCAAGACTGTTATGGAAAAAGACAAGGAAATTTGGCAAATTG
Source organism: Ginglymostoma cirratum (assembly GCA_024137785.1). NCBI lineage: Eukaryota > Metazoa > Chordata > Chondrichthyes > Orectolobiformes > Ginglymostomatidae > Ginglymostoma > Ginglymostoma cirratum. The sequence continues at coordinate 5,250,900 of JAHRHZ010000114.1, read as the reverse complement.
ATTTCACATTTGACTAAGTGGCAGAAAGCAAAAGATGTTCAGGGGTGTTGTGCCAACTGGATATCTGGCTAGAAATCAAAACTGTCAACTGGGAGAAAGCTATTTTAATAAGGCCAGATGTGATTTGGCCAAAAGGGCTGAGAGTAGATACTTTCAGGTAAATCTGTATCAGAAGAGTGAATGAATTCAAAAAGGAAATATAGAGAGTACATAGCCAATATATCCCAATGAAGAAAGAGGGTAGATCCATGAAATCTTGTGAACCCTGGATATCAAAGGATATACTGCATTGGATGAAGAGGCTTATGATAGATATTGACGGCTCAACACAGCAGAAGCCTTACAGGAGGATAGAATGTGCAAGAGGGAACTTGAAAGGAAGGCTATCAGTTGAAACGGGATATGTAAGGATGCAGGCTGGTAAAGTAAAGGAAAAGCCAAAGTTATTTTAAAGGTACATTAGGAATAAAAGGATAACAAAGGAAAAGTAGGGCTCATTAAGGACCACAGTGGTAATTTGTGTATGAACCCAGAGAATGTAGGTTGGATTCAAGATGAATATCTTGGGTCAGCGTTCACTAGTTAGAGGGAGGATATGGGTATAGAAATTGAGGAGAAGGTCTATGCATGAAGGTGATACAATTAAAGAAATTATCATAGACAGAGTGAAGATTTGGAGGGGTCTGGCTGGCTTAAAAGTAAATGTCCAAGGCAGGTGTAATGTATCACACGTTGTTGAGTGACGCAATGGAGGAAATGAGTAGGCATGCTTGGAAGATGTTCCAATTTATCTCTGTCCACATGATGTGCCAGAGGACTAGAGGACAACCAATGTGGACTGTTATTCAAGGAGGAAGGAAGGAATAAACCAGGAAACTACTGGCTAGTCAGTCTAACCTTGGTGATGGGGAAGCTATTGGAAGCAATGCTGAGAGACGGAATTGATCTGTATTTAGAGAGACGGGGATTAATCAAGAACAGTCAGCTCAGCTTTGTTAAGGAAAGGTCATGTCTGACCAAGTTGAATGAAATTTTAAAGAAATGACGAGGTGTATAGATGAATATAATACTTTTGACGTGGTCTACTTCGACTTCAGTATGGTTTTTAAATATGGTTCCGCATGGGAGACTGATAGCAAAGGTAAGAGCCCATTGAATCCAAGGAAATTTGGCAAATTGGATTCACAACTGGCTAAGTGGCAGGAATCAGAAGGTGTTCGGGGTGTTTTTCCAACAGGATGTCTGCGTCTAGTAGAGTCCTGCAAGGGATAACCCTTGCTGTTTGTAGTTTATATAAATGGTTTAGACTTGATTGTAGTAGGGTAAATTTGCAGATGGGATGGGTAAATATTGAGGAGGATAGCCTTACTCTAGAGGATATAAATGGGCTGGTCAGTGGCAAATGGAATTCAATCTGGATTGATGTGAGGTGATGCATTTGGGCAGGTCAAACAAGTCAAGGGAATACATGATGAATGGTAGGCATGGGAAGCACTGAGGATCAGAAGGCCCTTGATATGCATGTACACTGGTCCCTTAAGATATCAGGACACAAGAGGAATAGAACATAAAAGTAAGGCTGTAATGCTTTAGTTATACAGGGCATTGGGGAGACCACACAGTGGTCAAGGGTGACATGCAGTTTATATTTGCTTATTCAAGAATGAATGTAAATACATTTGAGGTAGTTCAGGAGATTTACTAGATTGATACCTGGAATGAAGATCATAGAACAGAATCTTAGAATTACGCAGTATAGAAGAGGTCCTTTGGCCCACTGTACTGCCAGAAAAAGCACAGTACAGGCTGGAATTGAAGCTTAGAAAACTGAGAGGAGGACTTGATTTAAGCATACAAGATTCTGAATAGTCTTGATAAGGTGGATGCACCCAAGGCATTTTCTCTTCTGAGCCTGAGCTAGGGACGCATCTTTAAAACCAGGGGTTATCTTTCATTTTTACACTGAAGGTTGAGAGACTTTGGAACTCTGCCTCAAAAGTCAGTGGAGGTAGGGTCATTGAATATATTCGAGACAGAGGTGGATACTTCTTGTTAGGCCGGGAAGTCAAAAGGTTATCGGGGACAGATGGAAATATGGAATTCAAAACATGAACATTAAAGCCATGATTTCATTGAATGGCACAGCAGCTTCAAGGGGTCAAATGTTCTACGTCTGTTCCTATCCTGTTTGTTCTTATTAATTTCCTCAGTTTCCTCATCAACAATTGTGTTGACACTGGCCATAATTTTCCAATCTCTTCAGATAAAGGAGTGCCAGAGGGCTGGAGATTTGCACATATTAAATCCTTGCTCAAAAAAAGGGTGCAAGGATAAACACAGCAGCCAGTCTATAGTGGGAAAGCTTTTAGAATTTATAATCTGGTCCAGAATTAACTGCCGACTGCACAAATGTGGTTTCATTAAGGAAAGTGAGCACAGATCAGTTAAGGCAAATTAAATTTAACAAATCAGTCATCTGGGTCCATATCCAGTTCTCCATACAGCAATCTAGCTAGTCACACTACCCCCACTCTATCCCTGTAATTCTGCAAGTTTATTTCCTTCAAGAGGCGGCCCAATTTCCTTTGAAAATCCTTCATCCTCTCAGCTTCCACCACCCTCATAGGCACTGGTTTCCAGGTCATTACCACATTGTGCACTGTAAAAACAACCATGATAGCTGCCCTTTAGATCTGAGCAACGATTGCACTGCGTAGCACAATCTAAGAACTAATCTCACATCGGATGTTGGGTCTATTATTGTAGATTGTTGAGAGCAAATGGCTGAACATTTAATACCAGACTTTATAACAACAAGTGAAATACAACGGGATACAACTTCAGAAAAAATACTTACGGAGGCACTTAGGAACAACAGGAGGCCATTCAGCCCATTGAGCGTGTTCTGCTATGCTGGATCGTGACTGATCCTCTACTTCAATGCGACATTTCTTCATTATCCCCATATCCCTTGATGCCTTTAGTAACTAGATCTATCATTTTATCTCAACTCACTTAATGACAGTGCATTCACAGTCTGCTCTGTAAAGAACTCCAAAGATTCACCACCGTCTGACAGTAGATATTCTTCTGCATCTCCTAAGTTACTTATCATTTATTCTGAGCCTATGTTCCCTAGTTCTAGACCTTGCAGCCAGGGACAACATCCTTTCTGTATCTACTCCATTTACCACGTTTAAGAATGTGTAAGCATTTGTGAGATTGCCTCTCATTCACTTAAATGTCACACAATCCTGGGCCGGTCTCCTCAAATTCTCCTCAATGGTCCAAGAGTATGTCTGGTGAATCTCCACTGCACTCTCTTGAATGCATATATAGAGTTCCTTAGTAAAAGGGGCTGGAACTTTCTCCAGGTGTGGTCTCACCACTGCTCTATATAGTTGAAACAAGCGTGATATAGACTTTGAGATATGCATTTAATACCATTTATTCTTAGTGAGGTTTTTTAAGTTAGTAAGTTAAGTTTTTAAGTTAGTAATGTGGGGTCTTTGTGTATCTGAAGTTAATAATGAACTTGTAAGTATTTCCACGTCCATGGTGACTTCTTTTAAAATAGTTTTTAATACCTAGCCATAGAGTTAATGGGTTTTTATTTACTTTTGCTTTGCAACTCAGAAAGGTAAATAAATAGGCCTTAAGCCTTGTTATACGTGTTTGCAACTTTATTTAGGCCTGGAGAAATATATCCACAGCTTAGAGAAGGCGAGAGAGAGATTTGTTTTTATTTTACTTTGAGTTTTGAGCATTCCAATGAAGTCCTTGGTTGAAGATGGCTATAGAGATCAGTGTTTCTGAGAAGCAAAGGATATAGTGAAACTAGATTACCTTAGAGTAAAGAGTTAGTTGTAGTCCCAGACAGGAAAGTGTTGTGATAAAACCATGAACCAGTTACTCAAAACTAAGTATGTTTAAGCTCAGGTGTATGACAGCTCTAGGAAGAAGCTCTGTACAGTTCTAATCAATAAGTGAAAGTCACAAGTGACTGCAACCTATCGAGGTATTAGAAACAGGACTCGGGTATGAGTAGTATATAAGTGGTGTTTTTCAGTATATTCAGGTCTGTATTAGGCGTGTGCTTTGGGTACTAGACTAAAGCTATTGTTTTTCTTTTCAATTGTTTTGTGATTAGGCTTTGACTGTGCGTTTGAAAAGCTTTGAAATTATGTTTAAGTAGGTAGTTTGGTAATAGGTAGTTGCATTCTATTCTATCTTTGTGGCTTTGATATGCCCCACATTCAAATCATTATATAGACCGCAAACAATTGGACCCCAAGTACGAATGCTAGTAATATCTGTGAAAAAACAATTTTGAATCTCCGCTTTCTGTTCTTAACCATGCAAGCTTTAACATTACCGCATGCTTTAATTTTGTTGACTAACCTCCTGTGTGAGACTTTCCAAAAGTCTTCTGAAAATCCAAATACACCACATTCACAGATTTCCCTCATCAACTTGGCAAGTAACATCCTCATCTTTGAACTCTAGATACCCATTACCCTCTGGATGAAAAAAAAGATTTCCTCATATTCCCATTAATCCGTTTACTGATCAGTAATTGATCACAATTCATGATCTGTGCACTTGACAGTTTATCTTTCTGCTGGTGGAAACAGATACTTTATGTCCACTCTATCCAAGCCCCTTCTGTAGATCTCAATTAAGTCACTCCTCAGCATCCTCTATTCTAAGGAAAATTAAGCCTATCCAATCTTTGCTCATACCAGCCATATTCAAGCCCTGGCAATATTTTTGTGAATATTCTCCATATTCTCTCGAGAGCATTTATGTCCTCCATAATGTGGTCACCATAATTGTACAGAGCTGTGGTCTAACTAGTGTCTTACGTAGTTACATCATTATATCACTGCTCTTCTATTCGATACCAGGTCCAATGAAGGAAAGCATCCCATATTTCTTCATCGCTTTATTTACATTCCGCCACTTCAAGGATCTGCAGGCATGCACCCAAATGTCTTTCACCTCCTCCATTCCTTCAATACCCTTCCAATTATTGTACAATTCCTTGAGCTGTTTGCCTTCTCTCATTTGCCACTTTCCTGCCTACTCAACCAAACTGCTATCATTATCGTAGAGTCAACAGCCTTCCTCTTCACTACCAACAAGTTGGCCAATTTTGTTGTCACCTGCGAATTTCCTAATAACTCTCACATTTATGTCTAAGTCATTAATATATATGATCTGGTATGCATATACACTTGTCCCTTAAGATGTTAGGGCAAGGGAATAAAGTGATTAAGAAGGCATATGGTATACTTGCTTTTATTAGTTGAGAAATAGAGTTTAAGAGCTGGGAGGTAATGTTAAAACTTAGAAGACATTGTTTAGGCCACAGCTAGATTTGTGTGCAACACTGTGTGCAATTCTGGAGCTCACATTATAGCATCAATGTGATAGCACTGGATAGGTTACAAAGGAGATTTACCAGGATGTTGCCTAGGCTGGATATTCTCATTTATGAACAGAGACTGGATAGACTGGGGTTGTTTTTCTTACAGCCGAGGAGATTGAGAGGGGACGTGAGATGAAAAAAAACTATGAGGAGCCTAGATAGGGTAGACAGGAAGAAACTTTTCCCATTGATGGTCCCTTCAGTACTTCACTTCTCATTATGCACACTATTTAATATTTCATGGTCCTTTTTAACTAGATTGCCCGCAGCATGTCTCGCTTTTGTGAAAGGACAGACAAAGTACTCATTTAGTACCCTCCGACATCATCTGCATCCACATGTAAATTAATACATACAGCTTTGACAGGTCCAAACTTTACTGAATAACTCTCTTGATTTTAATATACTGATTAAACATCTTTGGATTTTCTTTAATCTTTTTTGGCCTTTTTAAAAATTATTATTGCTTTCCTCATTTTCTTTTTCACTTCATCCCTGTACTTTCTACACTACTCCAAGCCTCCTAAAGGCCCGAAACGTCAAGTTTTCCTGCTCCTATGATGCTGCTTGACCTGCTGTGTTCATCCAGCCCCATGCTTATTATCTTCTAAAGTATCACTTCTGTTTGAGATTTGAGATTGGTTACAGCAGCACAGATGGCATTTGACCAATATGTACCTGCTAGTTTCCTGCAAGTGTACATCAGCCATGCCCACACCCCAGTCTTTTGTGACTAGATTTTTAATCAGCTGTGACAAATGGAAAACCAAGCACACTGGAAGAAATGAAAATCACTGACATAATTTCATAAGCTCCAAGTACTCAAAACAAAAGGAACTGAGGTTGTTAATAAACTGGACCACCCAGAACTACATAGCCCATTAAGGTAAATGAAAGGCAGATTGCTGTTACTTACTTTTTGCCAGTTCTACCTGAAGTCATGCACGGGATATTCTGGCTCTCGAAAGCTGACTACAGTCCTCTGACAGTATTACAATAAGTGAAGTCCACAGGAAAAAACGTACTTTGAACAACTGTGGTCTATATGTTCTGTATCAATTAATTTGTTTCAGCTGGGAATCTTAATTTTTTAAAAGATCTCCTCCTAAGATTGATAAAAATTAGTTATACAATACTAAATATGTATTAATTTTATCTTACTTACTACAAAACTTGATGCTGTTTGTTTGAATTGCTGCGGCCTCACCCGCCTCTGCATCCCTATCTAACTGGCATTATGAAAGAGTAGTTTGACAGGTTTTAAATAAATTCTACTCAAACATCAAAATCTGATGACTGATAATGACAATACAAGGAACATACTGCAAGGCTAGGTGAGCCAAGGTCCAAAACGACACCAACATCACTCAAGCATGACCAAATATGTCAAATTCAGCTAGGAGTTTCATGATGAATGGTAGAGCCTTAATGAGTGTATGGGAAAAGAGAGGCCTTGGAGTTTAGGTGCACGGTTCTCTGAAAGTGGAGTCACAGGTAGACAAGGCAGTGAAGAAAACTTTTGGTACACCGGCCATCATCAGTCAGGGTATTGAGTACAGAAGTTGGGAAGTTATGATGCAGTTGTACATGACGTTGGTGAGGCTGTACTTGGAGTATTGTGTTCATATTTTGGTCACCTTGCTACAGGAAGCATGTTATTAAACTGAAAGGAGTGCAGAAAAAATTTACAAGGATGTTGCCAGGGCTCAAGGGACTGTGTTATGTGGAGACAAGCTAGAACATTTTTCTTTCGAGCGTAGGAGACTGAGGGGGCATCTTATAGAAATGTATAAGATCATGTGGGGCATGGATTGGGTGAATGCACTCAGTCTTTTTGCAAAGGTTTGGGCAATACAGGACTAGACAGCATCAGTTTAAGCTAAGAGGGAAAGAATACATGGGAACCTGAGCGGCAACTTTTTTTTTTTTAAAACAGAAGATGGTATACATATGGAATAAGCTGCCAGCAGAAGTGGTTCAGGCAGGTACATTAACATTTAAAAGGCATTTGGACAAATACATGGATAGGCATTTTGATCAGCACGGACCACTTTGGGCCAAACAGCCTGTCTCCATGCTGTTGGATTCTATGACTCTATGTAAAAGCACAAGGATTCAGTGCAATTTAATCAAATTTTGTTGTGTGCACTTCTTTAATGCAGTTGCTCTGCAGCAAATTGACACAATGATAACATCTCCTCTTGCTGGAAGAACTCAATGTAAATGGAAGCGAACCCCTACACTAGCACAATCTTCATCAACAGTGCAATTAATAAATACTCTGGGGAAATAAACTTAAGAGTTTACAATAGATTAAAAACTGTGATTAGCTCTTTAAGTATTCATGACTTTGAAATCAAGATGAACAACTGCCCTCTGTTTTTAGGGTCATTCTGTAAATTTGTCCCAGGTCAAGTCATTCTAGGATGCATTTTGTTACTGCCTTCTTGGTCATTTGAACCCTTTTTTGCTTCTGCTTGTGCCTGGTTCAAGATGCCTGTCGATGCCAGTGGCATGCAAGGTCCTTGCCACAAGCAGCACCAAATCTGGGTGAGTGACTTCATCAAGAAAACGTCCTCCCCACCAACCTTGCTAAAGTGTCTCTTAATTTATTCCCTTTGAGTTAGTCACACTAACATTGACTGCAAACTAGTGCAACACTCTTTCCAAACTGTGTATGCTGCTAGCTCAAAACAAAACAGCTTGAATCAATCAAGGTAAAGGATCTGCTTGGGGCATAATTGGCAAAACAAGTGCAAATAGCAGCAGTTTGAAAAGTCTGAGTTTCTGCTCAAACCGTTGCACAACTGGCAGCTTTATATAGTAATTTTTTGAAAAAAAAATCCTTGTTTTTGAATTTATGGTGATTATAATGGCGGAAATGAATTTATAACAAAAAGAAGCATTCTTAATCACAGTCGATCCATCATCTCTAAGAATCTCTTATGGGAAAGTATATTAAATAATTTCCTTGTTATGTGTGGTACAATATTCAAAGGCCTGGCAATTTTTAAAAAAATCTGTATATTTTAAAATTTCAGAAAATTTAAAATGAACTGCAGATGCTAGAAATCAGAAACAAGAACAAACATTGCTGGGAAAACTCAGACAGTCTGGCAGCATCTGTGGAGAGAAAGCAGGGTTAATGTTTTGTGTCCAGAACTGCCAGGCCTGCTGAGTTTTCCTAGCAATTTCTGTTTTTGTTTTACCAGATACAAGCCTAGCTTGTCCAACCTTTCCTTATAAAGCAAACGTGCCTATTCCAAGTAGTAGTCTAGTAAACTTCCTCGAAGCTGCTTGCAACAAGTTGACACATTTCCTTGAATAAAGTGACCAATACTCTGCACAGTACTCCAACTGTGGTCTCACCAATGCTCTGTATAATTCCCTATTTTTGTATTCAATTCACAATAAATGAAAATTATATTAGCTTTCCAAATTACTTCTTGCACCTGCTGTACTAAATTTTGTGACTTATGCATAAGTTACTTAGATCTTTCTTTTAGTGTCCTTGTACTGAAAAGACCCTCCCTGCAGACTTGCAAATGGAATGAAATTGGTGTATACGCTCATTAGTGATTAATTCACCATGAGGATGTAACTAATTTTGTTGTTAGGATTGTCTTCTACCACGACGGATTATTTAAAAAAGGCAAAAGATCACAGATGAGAACTAGCTAATGGGCTGGTTGAGAAGGTATATGGGATGCTTGCCTTTATTGGTCATTGCATAGACTATAAGATCAGGAAAATCATGTTAGAGCCGTTCAGACTTTGATCAGGCCACTGCTGCAGTACTGCATACAGTCCTGGTCACCACACTATATAACTGCATTGGAGGGGGTGCAAAGGAGATTTACCATTTTCTGAAGAAGGGCCCTGACCCGAAACGTTCCTGCTCATCTGATGCTGCCTGGCCTACTGTGTTCCTCCAGCTCCACACTATGTTATCTCTGACTCCAGCATCTGCAGTTCTTGCTATCTTAGATTTACCAGGACATTGCCTGGGATGGAGCATATCAGCTATAACGAGAGGCTGGACAAGCTTGGGTTGATGAAGCTAATGCAGTTGATGTCTACATCAACTTCAGCAAAGCTTTTGACAAGGTCTTGAATGGTAGACTGGAGAAGAAGCTAAGGCTCCATGGGACTCGGGTCATTTTGGCAAATTGGATCCCAAATTGGCTTAGCGGCAAGATGCAGAGGGTGGTAGTCAAAAGGTATTTTTATGACCGGAAGACTGTGTCCAGTGACATGGCACAGGGTCTAGTGATGGCTACTTGTTGTGTACATTAATGATCTAGACACAAATGTGGGAGGTTTGATCACTAAGTTTACAAATGATATGAAAATTAGTGGTGTGGTAGATAGAGAGGAGGAAAGCCTTAGATCAGAAGATGATGTAGATGGACTAGTCAGGGGCTGAACAGTGGCAAATAGAATTTAATCCTGAAAAACGGGAAGTGATACACTTTGGGAGGACTAATAAGGCAAGGGAGTAACATTGTGTTTCCCAGCATCAAAAAAAAAATCAATATTTTGGGTGTATAAGTCGACAAACACCCTCCTACTCTTTTCAGCTATGACATGTCATTAGCAGCAGTCAAGCTCAATTTTTCACATGCTTTGCCTACCTTGTAACAAGGCACAAGGAAATCAAGCCACTCTCATGGGTCATGTTGTGAAGAGCACTAGATTTTAAGACATACCCACTCTGTCTCACATGTGGATGGCATTTCAAAATAACAATCACCCACAGATTCAACAGTTGACTTTATCATAAAACTTAGGCAATTTAGAAGGCTATTTAGCTCTTCAAACTCCGCCATTCAAATGTTCATTGCTGATCATCCAACTCAGTACCATGTTCTCGGTTTCTCTCCATACCATTAAATCTCTTTAGCCCTAAGAATCATATCTAACTCCCTGTTAAAAAATATTCAGTGTTGTGGCTCCAACTGTTTTCTGTGGCAGAGAATTCTATAGGCTCAGCAATCCCTGGGTGACGAAATTTCTCATCTCAGTCCTAATCAGCCTATCTTGTATACTTAGATTATGACCCTTGGATCTGGACTCCCAAGTCATGGGGAACATCCTTCCTGTATTTATCCTGTCTAGTCCTGTTAGAATTCTAGAGGTTTCATACAGCAGGATTTGATCAGATGGGCTAAGGAGTGGCAGAAGGAGCTTAGTTTAGAAAATTGTGAAGTGTTATATTTTGGTAAGGCAAATCAGCGTAGGGTCCGAGGAGTGTTGCCGAACAAAGATATTTTGGGGTGCAGGTTCATAGTTCCTTGAAGGTAGAGTCACAGGTAGACGGGGTAGTGAAGACGGCGTTTGGTACACTGGCCTTTCTAAGTAAATGCATGGAGCATAGGACTTGGGGTGTCATATTGCGCCATACAGGACATTGGTTAGGCCACTTTTGAAATACTGCGTTCAATTCTGATATCCCTGCTATTGAAAAGATATTGTTCAACTTGAAAGGGTGCAGAAAAGATTTACAAGTATATTGCCAGGGTTGGAGAATTTGAGCTACAGACAGAGGTTGAATAGGCTGGGGCAATTTTCCCTGGAGTGTCAAAGGCTGAGGGATAGAGGTTTATAAAATCCTGAGAGGCATGGATATGTTGAATAGCCAAGGCCTTTTCCCCAGGGTGGGGAAGTCCAAAATTAGAGCGCATAGGTTTAAGGTGAGAGGGGAGAGATTTAAAAGGGACGTAAGGGACAACTTTTTCACACAGAGGGTGCTGCGTGTATGGAATGAGCAGCCAGAACAAGTGGTGGAAGCTGGTACAACTACAACATTTAAAAGGCACCTCATTGGGTATATGAATAAGAATGGTTCACAGGGACCTACCTCCTCCCTACCTCCCCACCTACACTCACCTTTACTGGCTCCATCCCTGCCTCTTCGACTTGTCTGCCTCCTCTCCACCTATCCTCTCCTCTATCCATCTTCTATCCGCCTCCCCCTCTCTCCCTATTTATTTCAGAACCCTCTTCCCCTCCCCCATTTCTGATGAAGGGTCTAGGCCCGAAACGTCAAGCTTTCCTGCTCCTATGATGCTGCTTGGCCTGCTGTATTCATCCAGCTCCACACCTTGTTATCTATGTTTCAGAGGGATATGGGCCAAATGCTGGCAAAAAGGACTAGATTAATTTAGGATATCTGGTTGGCATGGGTGAGTTAAACCGAAGGGTCTGCTTCTGTGCTATACAAGCATAAGATTTAGGACTCTTTTTCTTAATTGGGAATGTTCTGAATGTTCTGCATAGGCTGGTCCCTCTTTCTCAATTCTACTTGATGCACCATCAGAAAATGTCCAGTTGATTTGTCAAGCATGATTTCTCTTTTGTAAATCCATCTGTCTGATTCTGTGACTGTTTTCCAAGTGAACACAGAACACAGCACAGTACAGGCTCTTCGGCCCACGATGCTGTGCCGAACTTTTACCCTAAACCTAACGTCTATCTAACCTCCACCCTTACCTTATACTATCATCCATATGCCTATCTAATAGCCGCTTAAATGCCCCTAATGAGGCCGACTCCACTACCCTCTCCGGCAATGCATTCCACGCCTCTACCACTCTCTGAGTAAAGAGCCGACCTTGATGTCTCCCCCATATCTACCTCTACTCACTTTAAAACTATGCCTCCTCGTAACAGCTATCTCCACCCTATGAAAAAGTCTCTGGCTGTCTACTCTATCCATATCTCTGATCATTTTGTACACTTCTATCAAGTCACCTCTCATCCTTCGTCGTTCTAAAGAGAAAAGCCCTAGCTCTCTCAACCTTTCCTCATAAGACCTTCCCTCCATTCCAGGCAACATCCTGGTAAATCTCCTCTGCACTTTTTCCAGCGCTTCCACATCTTTCCTGTAATGAGGCGACCAGAACTGACACAATACTCCAGATGTGGCTGAACCAGGCTTTTGTATAGCTGGAGCATAACTTCACAGCTCTTGAACTCAATGCCACTAATAATGAAAGCTAACACACCATACGCCTTCTTAACAACTCTATCCATGTGGGTGGCAGCTTTCAAGGAACTGTGGACATGAACCGCAAGATCCCTCTGCTTGTCCATACTGCCAAGAATCTTTCCATTAACCCTGCATTCTGTTTTTTAAGTTTTTCCTTCCAAAATGAATCACCTCACGCTTTTCAGGGTTAAACTCCATCTGCCACTTCTCAGCCCAGCTCTGCATCCTATCAATGTCCCTTTGTAACCAAGAACAGCCCTCCACACTGTCCACAATGCGACCCACCTTCGTATCGTCCGCGAACTTACTGATCCACCCTTCCACTCCTTCATCCAAATCATTTACAAAAATCACAAATAGAAGAGGACCCAGAACAGATCCTTGTGGTATGCCACTCGTAACTGAGCACCATGTTTAATATCTTCCGTCCACTACCACCCTTTGTCTTCTAAGGGTCAGCCAATTCTGAATCCAGTCTGCGACATTTCCCCCTGTCCCATGCCTCCTTACTTTCTGCATGAGCCAACCATGGGGAACCTTATCAAACGCCTTACTTAAATCCATGTCTACCACATCCACTGCTCTACCTTCATCCACGTGTTTGGTCACCTCTTCAAAGAATTCAATAAGGTTTGTGAGGCATGGTCTACTCCTCACAAATCCACGCTGACTCTCATAAATCAAACAATGCCTTTCCAAGTGATCATAAATCCCATCTATCAGAGCCCGTTCCAATAATTTGCCCACCATGATGTAAGCCTAACTGGCCTGTAATTTCTGGGGTTATCCTTATTCCCTTTTTTGAACAAGGGAATGACGTTTGCCTCTCTACAATCTTCTGGCACTATACTCGCGGATAGTTGAGCACGAAAAGATCATTGCCAAAGGCCCTGCAATCTCTTCCCTCGCTTCCCATAGAATCCTTGGATAAATCCCATCAGGCCCGGGGGACTTATCTATCTTCAGCTTCCTCAAAATTCCTAGCACATCTTCCTCACTAACATAGCGTACCAGCCTGTTTCACACCGTCCTCCTCTACAACTAGGTCCCTCTCAGTTGTTAATATCGAAGAAAAGTATTCATTAAGGACGCCTCCTATCTCTTTAGGCTCCGTGCACAAATTCCCTTTACAATCCTTGAGCGGCCCTACCCTTTCTCTGGTCATTCTCTTGTTCTGCACATACGTGTAAAAAGCCTTGGAGTTTTCCTTGATCCTATCTGTCAAGGTTTTCTCATGCCCCCTTATTGCTCTCTTAAGCCATCTCTTCAGCTCCTTCCTGGATAACCTGTATCCCTCTAGAGCCTTTTCCGTTCCTTGTTTCCTAAACCTTATATAAGCATCCTTCTTCCTCCTAACCAGTCGTTCGATCTCTCTTGAGAACCAAGGCTTCATCATTCTACCACATCTTCCCTGCCTGCTAGGGACAAACAAATAGAGCACACGCAGTATGCATTCCTTAAACAATCTCCACACTTCAATAGTGCTCTTCCCTGACAGCATCTGTTCCCATTTTATGTTACCCAGTTCTTGCCTACCAGAATTATAATTACCCTTCCCCCAATTATAAACCTTACCCTGCTGTATGTACCTATCCTTTTCCATGACTATTGTAACAGCAACAGAGTTATGATCGCTACCGCCAAAATGCTCTCCTACCAACAGGTCTAACACTTGGCCCAGTTCATTGCCAAGCACCAAATCCAAAGTGGCCTCTCCTCGTGTTGGGCTACCTACATACTGTGTCAGGAATTCTTCCTGAATGCAATGGACAAAATCCGCTCCATCTAAACTATTACAACTAAAATGTTTCCAATCAATATTTGAAAAGTTGAAGTCACCCATGACTACAACCCTGCCAGTATCTGCCTCCCAATCCACTCCTCCACTTCTCTGCAGCTATTAGGGGGTCTGTTAAAAAAAAAAACCCAACAAAGTGACTACTCCTTTCTTGTTCCTTACCTCAACCCAAACCTATTCTGTACACATATCATTCTCGAACTGCCTTTCAGTAGCTGCTATACTAACCCTGACTAGCAATGCCACTCCCCGCCTCTTTTTCCACGCTCCCTACTTCTTTTAAAGCATCTAAATCCCAGAACTTCCAACAACCATTCCTGTCCCTGAGTTACCCAAGTTTCTGTAATGGCCACAACATTGCAGTTCCAAGTACTGACCCATGCTCTAAGCTCATCTGCCTTATCTCTGATACTTCTAGCATTGAAGTATACACACCTCAAATGATTTCTATGTGCACAATTACGCTCCATCAACCGCATTTCTTTATTAACAACCTCACTCCCTGTTGTGTCTGTTGGAAGGCTGAATACCTCATACTCTGAATTACAAATCCGGTTCCCACCCCCTGCCAATCTAGTTTAAACCATTCCAAATAGCTCGAGCAAACCTCCCTCCCAGGATATTTGTGCCCTTCCGGTTCAGGTGCAACCCGTCCTCACTGTACAGGTCCCAGCTTCCCCAGAATGTGCTCCAATTATCCACATAATGGAAGCCCTCCCTCCTACACCAGCCCTGTAGCCACGCGTTTAGCTGCACTCTCTCCCTATTTCTTACCTCGTTATCACATGGCAGTAATCCAGAGATAACTACCCTGTTTGTCCTGGACTTCAGCTTCCAACCTAACTCCCTGTACTCGCTTTTCACATTCTCTGTCCTTTTTCTACCAATGTCATTGGTACCGATGTGTACCATGACTGCTGGTTGCTCACCCTCCCCCTTAAGGATCTTGAAGACACGATCCAAGACATCACGGAACCTGTCACCCGGGAGGCAACATACCATCCATTCATCTCGTTCTCGTCCACAGAACTGCCTGTCTGTGCCTCTTACTATTGAATCCCCCACTACAATTGCTCTCCTATTCTCCCCCCTTCCCTTCTGTGCCAAAGGGCCAGGCTCAGTGCCAGAGACCTGTCTACTATGGCCTTCCCTTGGTAGGTCCCCCCTGCCAGAACAGTATCCAAAATGGTATACTTATTATTGAGGGGAACGGCCACAGGGGATCCCTGCACTGTCTGCCTATTCCCTTTCCCCTTCCTGGCAGTCACCCAGCGACCTTTTTCCAGTACCTTAGGTGTGACCACCTCCTTGTAACTCCTCTCTATCACCCCCTCAGCCTCCTGAATGATCCAGAGTTCATCCAGCTCCAGCTCCAGTTCCCTAACACGGTTTTTAAGGAGCTGGAGTTGGGTGCACATCTCACAGGTGAAGTCAGAGGGGACACTAGCAGTGAACCTTACCTCCCACATCCTGCAAGAGGAGCATGCAACTGCCTTAGCTTCCATTCCCTCTACTCTAAATTTCCAGAAGAATAAAAAAAAGTGCTCTGATATTAAATCTTTTCTCAAGGATGCTGGCATTTTCCCCACAACCGATGTTATGTTAATTACTCTCTAATTCCTGGTTTTCGCTTTACCTCCTTTTTTTTTAAAATAGAGGGGTTACATCAGTTACCCTCCAATCCATACAAACTGTTCAAGAATCTATAGAATCTTGAAAGAGAAACACTAATTTACTATTTTTAAGACTATTACCTTAATCATTCTGGGATATAGATTATCAGGCCCTGGGTATTTATTGGCCTTTCGTCCCACCAATTTCCTCAATACTATTTCCCTACTAATACTGATTCCCTTCAGTTCCTCCTCCTCACTCTACCCTGTGTTCCCTGCGAATTTTGGGACATTATTTATGTCTTCCTTTGCGAAGGCAAGAATAAAGCACCTGTTCAATTTGTGAGCCATCTCTAATTGTTTCTAATTGTAAAGGACCTCCATTTGTTTTTCTCTTTATGTACCTATAGAAGCTTTTACAATCAATTTGTGTTCCTATGAGTTTACTCTCATACTCTATTTTAATCAATCTCTTTTTCCTTCTTTGTTGAAATCTAAACTACTCTATATCCTTAGGTCTGCTGTTTCTTTGGGTCAATTTGTATGCCCCTTCCTTCGATTTAATATTCTCCCTCAGTCCCTTGATAGTCATGGTTGAGCTATCTTTCACATTTTATTTTTGTGTCAGATTGGGATGAACAACTGTTGCAGTTCCTCTGTGCACTCTAAGTGTTTGCCATTGCCTACCCTCTGTCATTTCCTTAAGTACAGTTCCTCCATTTAGCACAGCCATCTGATGTCTCACACCATTGTAGTTTCCTTTATTTAGATTTGTCTCAGAATCAACTTCATCACTGTTGATTTTAAATAAAGAACGCTATCATATTATAGACACTGTTCCCCAAGGGGCCTCACACAGCTAGACTGTCGTTAATTCCTTTCTCAGTACACAACACTAATGCCAACATATCAATAATTATTTTAAATTAACAGTTTTAGTGAACAATGAATACTTATTAAAACTCCATTTACAAAAAAAAAAGTCAATTTTATTGTGATTGGTCTCAAAATTACAAAACAGAATAACTTTTGGTGACGGTGGGTCTTTCACAAAGTTAGGATGTTTGCATTGTCACATGGAAATAAAGGCCAATTAATGACACTCAAGCTTGATAACTGCCAGGAACTGAATTAATATTACCATAAGAGAGAGGGATGACAGTGATTATGACTGGTGCAAATCTGCTGGATTCAGAGACTTTGCTTGACTTACATAGAATAGAATTTTGCACAATTGCTACAATTTTCTGTAACTTCCCACAAAAGCTGTGCAATGGTGGCATTTTTGCCATTCCAAATAACTGCCCTGTCCACAGTAAATAAGGTCGATGAATGCATATCATTCACATAATCCATGTGGAGCAAAAACATGAGTAAATCCTCTAGAAGTTTTAGAAAGTAATGTCTTGTACTTACACGCAATTTCTTGTAGCCAAGTCTTTATGAATAACTTCTCTCCTGGCCAGGTAACTCATCCCACAGGCAATCTGAATGGCCATATGTACAAGGTCCTGCTGGGATATTGCCTGTGAAAAATTGCATGACAACCATGACCATGGGTTTTCTTTGGATTGAACTAACTAGTGCAAATGTAAACAGAATTAGACAGCATTGGAAGCACTGGGGTTGTTATTGGACAGGATGAAGGGATGCTCCAATGCTAAAACAATTTAGTTCCAAGGATCTAGAAGCAGTGAAGCTCAGCAAACTCATCCAATAGGTCAAGGTCCATGAAACATCTTCAACTAGGCTTTCTCATCAGATGCACCATCAACCTCAAACAGGACCATGTGTCTCTCCATATGTTACAACCTTTTCATTCTCTTGCCAACAATCTCTCTCATTTGTGACTCATAGCTTCACCAGGCCCTCACACACTGAGCACTACTGCAGGCGATACATACCTCACAACTTGTACAACTGACAGCTATTCAAAAAAAAGGCACATCACCCAAACAAATCACAAACACCACTTCTCTCTCACTTGCAGGATAAGATGATCCGATAAGATGGGCGGCATGGTGGCTCAGTAGTTAGCACTGCTGCCTTACAGCGCAAGGGACCCAGGTTCGATTCTAGCCTCGGGCGATGGTCTGTGTGGAGTTTGCACACTCTCCCCATGTCTGTGTGGGTTTCCTCCGGGTGCTCCGGTTTCCTCCCGCAGTCCAAAGATGTGCAGGTTAGGTGGGTTGGCCATGCTAAATTGTCCATAGTGTTCAGGGAGGTGTAGATTAGGTGGGTTATAGGGGGATGGGTCTGGGTGGGATACTCGGAGGTTCGATGTGGACTTGTTGGGCCGAAGGGCCTGTTTCCACACTGTAGAGATTCTATGTTCTATTCTACGACCCATAGCAAAAGGCAACAGCAGTCAACCAGCATGGGATAAGAACAGCTCACCTCCATGAACGAGACAGTGTTCACCAGCATTAGTACTTCCATGGCAGAGGTGTGACCATTGGCAGTACTGAAACTATTGAAAAGTCCTTCGTTTCCCTTTATCAGCACTCTAATTTTTAAAGGTTGCCAGTGTTGCATTGATGCACCTTTATTTCTTCCCCTCCTTTCCTTGCTGAAACCTGCCCCATGTGCCATGCTCTTTTCAGATACCCAAGAACTAAAATCTGGATGGAATAGTGGTGCAGGAGTGCCTGTGATGGAACTGCGATGAGTCAAATTCAGACAAACTGAAATTCAAGTTGTGTTGAAGGTGTCAACTATTACCACCGGCAGTATAGGACATCAATCAGAATATCTGCCATAAACCAACGTTCAAGAATGGTAACTCTGGATTAGCCAAACTAACATATACTTGTCATGGTCAGAAATCACACGACACCAGGTTATAATCCAACAGGTTTATTTGAAATCACAAGCTTTCGGAGTTTCTTCTTCAGGTATTAGTGAGAGAGATGGCATTACAGACAGGATTTATAAGTAAAAGATCAAAGGGTCACACAATTTATGAGGATGTATTAAACAAACCTAGGATGCTGTTAAATCTTTAATCAGTTAGAAGGTTTTAATGGATTAATATGTACATGTAAATCCCCGAATTTCTTTCAAGTCACTGCCCTGAGAGAGCTAAAGGTTTTATCAGCATAAAAAAAGAGGTGACATTTTAGGTCAGACAACGCCTGTTAAGTGTGAGGCCTTGTTTAGAATCAGTTTGTGTTTTGGTTTGGAGTCAGGCTAGCTTTACCTCTAAAGTACAAATGTATAGAGAACGCCATGTTGACTGACTATAAATTGACTCAAATTGTGTGCTTTTTGAACTAAATAGAATGTATCTGCAATTTTGGGTATTTACATATACATATTAATCAATTAAAATTTTCTAACTGAAGATTTAATAGCTTCTTAGGTTTGTTTAATACATCCTCATCAGTTGTGTTACCCTTTCATCCTTTACTTATAAATTCTGTGTCCGATTCCATCTCTCTCACTAATGCCCGAAGGAGGAGCAAGGCTCCAAAAGCTTTTGCTTTCCAATAAACTTGTTGGACTATAAATTGGTGTCGTGTGATTTCTGACCTTGTCCACCCCAGTCTAACACCAGAACCTGTACATCATGTTACTACATCAAAAAATAGAAGCGGAGTTAAGCCACATTATTGTGAAAAATTAATGGCAAGTCATCATTTGACATCGACATCTTGCAATGAAATCCTACATGCATTGCTAAACCTGCGAAGGGCACACAAAAAAAAATCTATTGCTTCTTGTGACAGAAAAACATCCAACAGCCACGTAACTTTGTGAATATCAAGACTGAACCTGGTGATGAAGAGTTTGTCTCATGTGAGTACATGTGACAACAAAGCTAATTCTAATTCAATACTGAGGGGCCTGGATAGAATGGACGTGGAGAGAATGTTTCCACTAGTAGGAGAGACTAGGACCTGAGGCCACAGCCTCACGGTGAAGGCATGGCCCTTTAAAACTGAGTTGAGGAGGAATTTCTGTAACCAGAGCGTGGTTAATCCGTGGTACTCACTGCCACAGAGGGCTATTAAGACCAAATGATTGTGATTTAAAGATGCATCCACATTAACTGTTCAGTCTTAGTAACAGAGGGCACATTAATGTGGGCCTAAATTCACTGATATTCATCAGGTTAGTTGACAAAAACATGTGGAAATGTTGCAAATAAGCTAGCAGATAGAACAACATGAAATATAGAACTGTACAGCACAGGAATGGACCCCTTGACCCACCATTTTGTGCCGATCATGACACCAAATTAAACTAATCCCTTCTGCCTGCCCTTGGTCCAAATCCCTCCATTCCTTGCACATTCATGTGCTTATCTAAGAGTCACCAAATGCCCCTATCGTAGCTGCCTCCACCACAACCTCTGGCAACTCATTCCAGACTCCTACCAGTCTCTGTGCCCCTCACATCTCCTTTGAACTGAGTTTTAGACATTTCAATTCTGGGAAAAAGATACTGACCGTCAATCATTTCTATGCATCTCATAATTTTCTAGATTTCTATCAAGTGTACCCTCAGCCTCTGCCTCTCTAGAGAAAACAACCTGTGTTTTTCTAGCCTATCTTCATAGCTCATACTCTTTAATCCAGGCAGCATCCTGGTAAAGCTCTTCTGTACTCTCTCCAAAGCATCCATATACTCCCTGTGAGATAGTAGAAATTGCCAATGCTGGAATGTGAGATAACAAGGTATGGAGCTGGATGAACACAGCAGGCCAGGCAGCATCAGAGGAGCAGGAAAGCTGACATTTTGGGTCTGGACACTTCTTCAGAAATGGGGGAGTGGAAGGGGGCTCTGAAATAAAGAGAGAGAGAGGGGGAGGTGATGGTAGAAGGTGGATAAAAGAGCAGATAGAAGGAGAGAAGATTGACAGGTCAAGGAGGTGGGGTTTAAGCCAGTACAGGTGAATGTAGGTAGGGAGTTAGGATGGGGGATTGGTCAGTGAGGAGGGAGGGGCAACTAGGTGGGAGGGAAGACAGACAGGTCAAATAGGTGGGGTTGAGGCTAGTACGTCGGGAGTAGGGAGTGGGGGGTGGGGGTGGGTCAGTGAGGTGGGAGGAGCGGATAGGTGGAAGAAAAGACGGACAGGTTAAGGAGGCGGTGACGAGATGGGCTGGTCTTGGGATGAAGTCGGGGGTGGGGAGATTTTGAAGCTTGTAAAGTCCACATTGAGACCACTGGGCTGTAGGGTTCCCAGGCGGAATATGAGATGCTGTTTCTCCAGCCTTCGGGTGGCATCGTTGTGGCACTGGAGGCAGCCCAGGATGGACAGGTCATCCAAGAAGTGGGAGGGGGAGTTAAAGTGGTTCGCGACTGGGAGGTGTTATTGTATGTTGCGAACCACTTTAACTCCCCCTCCCACTCCTTGGACGACATGTATTATCCTGTGTAGGTAAGATAGATTAACCATGGGAAATGCAGGGTTACATAGAACATAGAACAATACAGCGCAGACAGGCCCTTCGGCCCTCGATGTTGCGCCGACCTGTGAACTAATCTAAGCCCATCCCCCTACACTATCCCATCATCATCCATATGCTTATCCAAGGACTGTTTAAATGCCCCTAATGTGGCTGAGTTAACTACATTGGCAGGCAGGGCATTCCACGCCCTTACCACTCTCTGAGTAAAGAACCTGCCTCTGACATCTGTCTTAAATCTATCACCCCTCAATTTGCAGCTATGCCCCCTCATACAAGCCAACGTCATCATCCTAGGGAAAAGACTCTCACTGTCCACCCTATCTAATCCTCTGATCATCTTGTAAGTCTCTATTAAATCTCCTCTTAGCCTTCTTCTCTCCAATGAGAACAGACCCAAGTCCCTCAGCCTTTCCTCATAAGACCTTCGCTCCAGACCAGGCAACATCCTGGTAAATCTTCTCTGCACCTTTTCCAATGCTTCCACATCCTTCCTGTAATGGGGTGATAAGAACTGCACGCAATATTCCAAGTGAGGCTGCACTAGCGTTTTGTACAGTTGCAGCATGACATCACGGCTCCGGAACTCAATCCCTCTACCAATGAAACCTAACACATGCCTTCTTAACAGCACTATCAACCTGGGTGGCAACTTTCAGGGATCTATGTACCTGGACACCAAGATCCCTCTGCACATCCACACTACCAAGAATCTTTCCATTCACCCAGTATTCTGCCTTCCTAGTATTCTTCCCAAAGTGCATCACCTCATATGTATCTGCATTGAACTCCATTTGCCACCTTTCAGCCCAATTCTGCAGTTTATCCAAGTCTCCCTGCAACCTGCAACATTCTTCCACACTGTCCACCACTCCACCGACTTTAGTGTCATCTGCAAACTTACTAACCCATCCACCTATGCCTGCATCCAAGTCATTTATAAAAGTGACAAACAGCAGTGGTCCCAAAACAGATCCTTGTGGCACACCACTAGTAACCGGACTCCAGGCTGAATATTTTCCATCAACCACCACTCGTTGCCTTCTTTCAGAAAGCCAGTTTCTAATCCAAACTGCTAAATCTCCCTCAATTCCATGCCTCCGCATTTTCTCCAATAGCCTACCATGTGGAACCTTATCAAAGGCTTTACTGAAGTAACAAGTTACAAGGGTAGGATGCTCTTTGGAGAGTTGGTGTGACTTGATGGGCTGAATGGCCCGTTTCCACACTGTAGGAATTCTATGATTCTAGTTACCACTACCCTCTGCCTTCTATGCGCAAGCCAATTCTGAATCTACATGGTCAAGTCACCATGGATCCCATACATCTTAATCTTCTGTGTGAGCCTATCATAAGGGACCTTGTCAAAAGCCTCACTAAAATCCAAGTAGACATCAGCGACTGCTCTAGCCTCATCGATCACCTTTGTCACTTCCTCAAAAAATTCAATCAGGTTAGTATGACATGACCTGCCCTGCACAAAGCCTTGCTGACTGTCCCTAATTAGGCCATGCTTTTCCAAATGTATGTATATCCTATCCCTAAAAATTCTCAATAGCTTCCCAAACACCTATGTGAGACTCACCAGATTATCACTATTTCCCTTCTTGAACTGAAGAACAACATTGGCCACTCACCAGTCCTCTGGTACCTCTCCAGTGGCCAGCAAGGATACAAAGATCTTGGTCAAAGCTCCAGCAATCTCCTCTCTTGCCTCTCTCAAAACCTGGGGTAGATACCGTCGGACCCTGGGGACTCATCGACCTTAATGCTCTCCAAGAGACCCAACACCACTTCTTTCTTAGTCTCAATGGGTGAATACTGATGCCAAGTATTCATTTAGGTTCTCACCCACATCCTCTGCCCCCAAGCACAAAGTTCTTCCTTTATTCTTGAGCAGTCCTACCTTCTCTTGTAGTTATCCTTTTGTTTTTAATGTATGTATAGAATGCCTTGGGATTCTCTTTAACCCTACTTGCTAAGGTCATTTCATGGTCCCTTCTTGCTCTGCTAATTCCTTGTTTGGGTTTTCCTGATTTCTTTTCATTCCTCAAGGGCCCTGTCCAATTTTAGTTTCCTAAACCTTACATATGCTTCTTTTTCCCTTTTGACTAAATTCACAATATCCCTCATTTTCCAAGGGTCCCTTACCTTGTCATCCTTATTGTTCTTCCTTACTGCAACATGCCAGATCTTGGAGGAAAGGCCGCTTTGGGCAAGGTTTATTTTTCTGTGTTTTAAGATGGTGCTAGAGAGTGGCAACATGATAGAACACTTTTCACAGTATTTTGTAACAAAATACAAGTGACAATAAATAAATCAAATCAAGCAATTTTTGTTACTCTGGGTCATCCCAATAAAGCATTCAAAATCTTCAAGATTATGTCATTCAGTGCTTCATAGAATCAAAGGTAGAATCATTGAATCCCTACAGTGTGGAAGCAGGCCATTTGGCCCATCAACCCTCTGAACGGCATCCCACCCAGACACACCAGCCTACTCTATTCCTGCATTTCCCATGGCTAATCCACATCACCTACACATCCCTGGACACTATGGGCAATTTAGCATGACCAATCCACCTAGGCTGCACATCTTTGAACTGTGGGAGGAAACTGGAGCACCTGGAGGAAACTCAAGCAGACATGGGGAAAATGTGCAAACTCCACACAGACAGTCACCCAAAGGTGGAATTGAACCTGGGTCCCTAGTGCTATGAGGCAGAGGTTAAACCTGAAAGCACTTTTTCTCCCCCTAAGGGTGGGGCGTAAAAATATGGACTTCTCTCCTATCTTGCCGAATGCTAGCGATGCTGTTGCTCAATTACATTATTGAAGGTTGAGATTGACCTATTTTTGTTAGTTTGAGAATGTGGATCAAAGGTAATTAAATGAAGTTAAATAAGTTACAGATCAGCCACAATCCAACTGAGATGTAGGATGACAAACTCCTGAATCTAATGTGCTTATGGTACTAACAGCAGCATTGATGGGAGTTTTTTAAAGCTACAAGATGTCCAGAAGAGTCAGCAGGTCTGTAGTGATCTCTCCTATATCATAAGTTACAACAGCAACTTTTGAAGAAATATATATTCCCAGTCATTTCCGTTTCCCTGCTACCAGTTTACAATACTCACAATATAAGTGAGCTGGACTCTACAGCACTGGTATTACCAAGGAATTGCAGACTGTTGCATACAGAAATGATACTACAATATTGAGCATTAGATGTCAGAATTTAAAAAAAAACATGCTGCCATTTCACCTTTGGGCTCACATCCAAAGATTTTGATAGTTTTTATGTACAAGACAATCACAATTTAGTTTCAGACTTTATGTTCAAACACAAGTCAATACAGTCCAGACAGTATGAAACATTATACATTGAACATTGTATTCAATCATTCTGAATGATTCATGGTGATTTGGTCAGTAGATCTTATAGCAACAAAATTATGATGGTCTTTGACAGATTCTTGCACACAAGGGGACCCGGCAATCATTTAAGTATATAACTATGATTACTTTTGTGCTGATTTCCAAATTTGTTAGGCTTTATAAAGACAATTCAGCACAAGCAGCCATTACAGTAAATAGACACAGAGTCCACTGCAGCAAGGTTGGGCATTATAGTTCATCACCTAGAACTGAAAGGCATGTCAAGTGTTTCCTGCACAGAAACACTTCATTACTCTCTGCTTTTTGTCACATTTTTCCCACTGCCTTCCGAAAGATTGAAGACTAGAAATCATTTGCTTTAATTTTGGGCACAGGGGTAACAATTTACCTGTTTAGTTCAAAGGGTGAACTCACAAAATTCATGTGCTTATCTCACCTAATGAATGTGTCACTAGTTGGTGTGCCTCCAGTGCAACTCTGGGTTCCATCGTGATATTGGGCAAGCTCTGCACACAGGAGGCTCCAGCAAGAAGGTTGGCCCATCATTCAATACAGGCAGCCTACTTGTCTTCCAGCTAAAACACATAAAAAGACTGCTGCCATGGAAATTCTTGGAAACTGAACAACAGTGTATGCAAAGGATTCATAGTACTGGATGCTTCGAGGAGTCTGGACCCGAGGGCTGGCAGAAATACGACAAGAGATTCATCAAGGTAACTAGGTGTGGAGCTGGATGAACACAGCAGGCCAGGCAGCATCAGAGGAGCAGGAAAGCTGACATTTCGGGTCTGGACCCTTCTTCAGAAAAGGGGG
>JAHRHZ010000114.1:5203246-5220880 GCA_024137785.1 Ginglymostoma cirratum | reverse complement strand
CCTGACAGGAACATACTGTATTTGGACTCTCATTATCTCATTTTTGAATGTTTCCCATTTTCCATCCGTCTCTTTGTCTGCAATCATCTGCCCCCAATCAACTTCTGAAAGTTCTTGTCTCATACCTTGGGTGAAAGTGTTAAATTGGGGAAGGATAATCAATCCCATTATGTTTGTTAACCTGGCCCTGCCTGTTCTTCCAATTAGTCTTACTTGACTTAACATCAACCTTTTCTCTATAAACACTCCACATGCTGACCTACTGCTCCATTCCCCTCCTACACTAGTCTAAACTCTTCCGAGTGGCACTAGCAAACCTCTTCATAGGGATTTTGGCACCCCTTTGAATTAGGTGCAATCTGTTCTTCTTGTATAGATTCCTCTTGCCCTGGAAGAGATCTCAATGATCCAGATATCTGAAGCCCTCCTTCCTACACCAGTCTTCAGCCTCGCATTCAACTGCTATTATCTTCCTATTTCTGATCTCACTTGCATATAGCACAGGGAATAATCCCGCAATCACAATCCTAGAGGTCCTGCTTTTCAACTTCCTACCCAACCCACAGAATTTGCAGGACCTCATCTCTCTTTCTGCAAATGTCATTTGTCTCAAGATGGGCCACAACCTCTGGCTGCGCACCTTTGTCATTATTGTGAACATGGACCACGACATCTGGCTGTTCACCTTCCCCCTTCAGAATGCCCTGTGCCTGCTCAGAGACATCCTTGATTCTGGCACCATGGAGGCAACACTCCATCCTGGAATCTGCCACAGAAACGCTTATCTGTGCCCCTGACTATGGTCCCTTAACAAGATCGCTCAATAACACTTTGACCATCGGTGCTGTACAATAAAGCTAATCGTGGTGCCGCTGACCTCATTACTGCTGTTGTAGACTCATACAGCATGGAAAAAGACACTTTGGTCGAATCAGTCCATACTGAACATAATCCCAAACTAAACTAGTCCCACCTACCTGCTCCTGGCCCATATCTCTCCAAACCTTTCCTATTCATGTACTTATCCAAATACCTTTTAAACATTGTAATTGTACCCACATGCACCACTTCCTCAGGAAAATCATTCCTCATGCGAATCACTCTGTGTAAAAAAATTTGCCTCTCATGTCTTTTTTTAAATCTCTCTTGTCTCACCTTAAAAATGTGTCCCCTAGTCTTGACATCTCCTCAAACTAGGAAAAAGACAACTCTATCTATACCTCTCATTACTTTATAAACTTCTATCAGATCGCTCTCAACCTCCCATGCTCCAGTGAAAAAAGTCCCAGCCTATCCTGCTTTTCTTTATAATGCAAACCTCCCAAACATGGCAACATCCTGATAAATCTCTTCTGAACCCTCTTAGCTTGATAATATCCTTCCTATAATTGGGTAACCAGAACTGAACACAGTATTCCTGAAGTGGCCTCACCAATACCCTCTTTGACCTCAACATGACTTCCCAACTCCTACACTCAAAGGGCTGAGCAGTGCAGGCAAGCATGCCAAATGCCTTTTTAACCAACCTGTCTATATGCAGTGCAAACTTCAAAGAATTATGCACCTGCACCCCTAGGTCCCTCTGTTCTACATCACTACCCAAGGCCCTACCATTAAGTGTATAAGCCCTACTCTTGTTTGTTGTACCAAAGTGCAATACCTTGCATTTATCCAGATTGAGCTCCATCTGCCATTTCTCAGACCATTGACCCATTTGATCAAGATCCCTCTCTAATCATAGAAAACTTGCTTCACTGTCTACTGCGCCACCAATTTTGGTGTCATGCGCAAACTTACTAACCATACCTGCTATATTCTCATCCAAATCATTTATATAAATGACAAACAAAAGAGGACTCAGAACCGATCCCTTTGGAATACCACTGCTCACAGCCTTTCGTCCAAAAAGCAACTCTCCACCATTACTCTATCTCCTGCTGTTCAGCCAATTAGCAAGCTCATCCTGAATCCCATGTGACCTAACTTTACTAATTAGTCTACAATGCGGAGTCTTGTCAAAGGCTTTACTAAAGTCCAAGTAAGCAAAATCTATAGCTCTGCCATCGTCAATCTTTTTGGTAAATTCCTCAAAAAATTCAATCAAGTTTGTGAGACACGATTTTCCTCGCACAAAACCATGCTGTCTATCCCTAATCAATTTTTACCTCTCTAAATGTACAAAAATCCTGTCTTTTATAATCACCTCCAACAATTTACCCACAATCTAAGTCAGACTCACAGGTTTATAGTTCCCTGGTTTCTCATTATAGTTTCTTAAACAAATATACAACTTAGCCACCTTCAGGTCTTCAGGCACCTCACCCGTGGTTACAGATGATGCAAATATTTCTGCAAGGGATCTCGTAATTTCCTCCCTTACTTCCCAGGACGTTAGATATACGTTAGATCAGTTCCCGGAGACTTATCCACCTTTATATTCTCCAAGACGTTCCGAACTTCCTCTTCTGTAATGTGAACTGTTTTTAAAACATCAAAGTTTACTTCTCTTCATTCTCTAGACTCTATTTCTTTCTCCACAGTAAAAACTGACGCAAAATATTAATTTAGTACCTCTCCCATCTCCTGGGGTTCAACACAAAGACGACCTCCTTGATCTTTAAGAGGCACTACCTTCTCCCTAGTAGCCTTCTTGCTTTGATGTATTTGTAGAATCTCCTTGGGTTATCCTTAACCTTATCTATCAATGCTATCTTATATCCCCTATTTGCCTTCCAGATTTCTCTCTTAAGAATGCCCCTACACTCTTGACATTGATTAAGGGATTCAATTGAACCAAGTTACCTAAATTTAAAATAAGATTCTCTTTCATTCTTGACTAAAACCTCAATACCTTTATTCGTCTGTTGTTCATTAATCTTATCCTTCACTCTAACAGGAACCAAATGCCTTTGAACTCTCGTCAACACACTCTTGAACGCCTCCCACTTGTCAGATGTCCTTTTACCTGCAAACAGACTTCTCCAATCAACTTCTTGTCTCATACTATTAAAATTTGCCTTACTCCAATTAAAAACTAACTTTTATGGAAGACTTATCCTTCTCCATAACCATTTTGAAACTAATAGAGTAACTGCCGAGGCCATTTCCCCCCACAGTATCCAATGAAGAACTATTTGAGGGGGGAATGGCCACAGAGACTCCTGCACTGTCTGTACCTGCTTAGTCATCTTCCTGCTGGTGACCTAACCCTTCTCTTTCTGTGTAGCCCTTACGTGTGGTGTGATCAGCTCGCCAAATGTGCTGTTCCAAATGTTCTCCACCTCATGGACGCTCCATACTGAGTCCCTATGCAGCTCCAGATGCTTCTGCTATGGCTCCTGATTTGCTGCATGAACATACTTCCTGCATCCATGGTCACCAATGGACACTGGAAGTGCTCCAATTTCTCACAAATTGCAGGAGGAACATTCCACAAGGTTCAAAAATAAGTACTTTACATTCTATTTCCTTCCAGACACTACTCACTCAGTCTCTTTTGCCTTGAAGGCTTGGCTTGAACCATGCCCAACATATGGTGATTCACTGGATATGGGTGGACAGCTCCCAGGCTAGGGACAAAGAATGGTTTGCCTGCCAGATCACCAGAGGGTGAGGTGGCAGACACATACTGCTGCACAGGACTCAGGCAAGGACCTACCTAGGATGAGGGACCAGAGAACGCTGATGGTGGGTGCACTGACTGGTTTGCTAAGTAGCCCCTGTCATAGTCGAGCAGCATAGAGGTGTCTGATTTTAATTTGACAGGGGGGTATAACATAAGGCTCGCCCTCTCGTCTATCTCCTTATGGTAGAGAGGAATCACAGGCATTGTCACTGCTGCTCTCAGACTATTCGCAGCCTGTGCACAGGTACCTA
The DNA here is from genome assembly GCA_024137785.1 of Ginglymostoma cirratum. NCBI lineage: Eukaryota > Metazoa > Chordata > Chondrichthyes > Orectolobiformes > Ginglymostomatidae > Ginglymostoma > Ginglymostoma cirratum. The sequence continues at coordinate 5,217,004 of JAHRHZ010000114.1, read as the reverse complement.
TTCCTCTTTCATACCCCAAGTGTTGTAGAGTCAAAGATGCAGCAACAGTCTGTGACAAATGCAGCAACTCCAAAATAACTCCAGAGTACTTTCAATACTTCACAAAAAATCTGCATATCATTACCCATGTTTACTTCATGTCTTGTTGCTTTTTTTTTTTATTTACGGAGGTACTTGAATATACTCAGCCACAACTACACTTACCCTAGGCTGTATTGGGTAATGTGTTTCAACTTATTCAAAACAGCCTGCATATTTATTCTACTGAATTAATTCTTCTGAATATCTCTAAATTTTTAAGCAACTTTTACAGGTTGACCTTTCTCATATAGGAAAATATATTCTCTGAAAATACTGAACTTTTTTTTCTGTGTAGGAGGAAACAGGATAAAATTGTTTTGCCTTAACAACTAGCATACTATGCCAGCAGTGACTGTGCCAATATATTTACAATACACCAATGCTCAAAGGAATTGTACAATAGGGCACATTTAGCTAATTTAGTTCATATTGTTTTTTGCCATGCAATCTCGAGGCCTGTTATGATTCAGATATGGCTTATTTGAAGTATTTACTTCCATGTATTTGGGTTTTGTCTATACATTGACATTAATCATTGTTTTGCTGAAAGTCCAAATGTTGCTGCACCCTACAATTTACCAAACAGCTCAATATATTCAGCTGGCATGGGATCGGTGCTTTGGAACAGAAAATTGATAAATTACAGTTGATTGCAATACTGCTAAGGGAAAAAAAGGGAATCTCAACTCATCATTCCACGGTTTTATAACCTTTGGCATCACTTATCTGGATGTTGTGGGAAATTATTCCTTTAAACTAATTAAGGTTTAAAACTAATTAGGGAAGGGTTGTGGAGAGAGGAATCATAAGCTTACAAAGCAAAAGGATATGGCAGTATTACAGGACAGCTGTTTGGATAATGATGCCCAGCAGTGAACATTGACAAACAGCACCAAATAGAGTCAAAGGGAGTAAAATTGGTAAAAGGGCAAAATTAATGGCTCTTTACTTGAATGTGCATAGTATTTGGAACAAAATAAATGAATTCATGGTAGCACTGTTGGTATGAGATGGAGTAAGTACAATAGCAAGAAATGATCTTTGATTGGAAGATGTAGAATCTATATGGTTGAAGGTAATGAATAAAAAGGGAAAGAAGATACTGATTTGGAGTTGACTATACTCTGGGACAAAGAATAAGTCAAAAGATAATGACTTTAATATTCAGGCAGATTGGGATAGTCAAATTGACAAGGAAGGCCATGAGGAAGAATTCATAGCATATTCGGCACAGCTTTCCTAAAACAATATGTTGCAGGTCCAACCAGGGATCGGACTATTTTGGATCTGGTGATGTGTAATGAGGCAGATTTAAGATCTAATGTCAAAGTAATACATCCCCTTAGAAACAGTGACCCTAACACAGTAGCATTTAGCATTCAACTTGACAAGGAATTATCTGGGTTGGAAACATCTGTGTTAGGCTTAAGTAAAGGTAATTACCTAAGGAATGAGGGCAGAGCTGGCTGGAGTGGACTGAGGAAGGTATTTAGCAGCAAAGAGGAACACTGCAGATGACCGAGAAAACAGTTAATGGCTCACAGAAAAGACACACTTCAACGAGGAAGAAGGATTCTAGAAAGTAGATAAGCCAACAGTAGTTGTCCAGAGAAGTTAAGGACAGCATCAGAGTAAAATAACAGCAAGAGCTTCTTTCAATACACAAAAAAAGAGAGAAGTCAAAGTAAACATAGGCCCCTTACAGAATGAGGCCAGGCAAATAATGGGGAACCAGGAAATTGCAGATGAGTTCAATAAATAATTTGCATCAGTCTTTACAGGAAAAGACACTACAAGCAGTCCTCAGGTTATGAACTGGTTCCATTTTCAAGTCTGTGCACAAGTTGATTTGTATGCAAGTTGGAATATAATATAAAACAGCCGTCTGCAAACACGACGATTCCATCTTTAAAATTCTACTGCTGTATGGGATTGCATTCATAACTATGGATGTTTGTAAGTCAGAAGTTTGGAAATTGGGGATCACCTGCAACAGCATTCCAAAAATCACTAAATATTGAAGGGGCAAAAGTAGGGCAGGAAATAAATACAATAAATACTACTGGAGAAAAATGCTGTGGAAACTATTGAGGCTAAAGGACGATAAATCCCCTGGACCTGATGGGGTGCATCTTAGCTTATTAAAGGAAGCAGCTACAGAGATGCCAGGTGCACTGGTAACAATCTTCCAGAAATCCTTAGATTCTGGAAACGTCCCAGAGGATTAGAAAACTGGTTAAAAAGGGAAGGAGACAGTAAAAAGGAGAATGTTAGGCTAACTAGCTTAACATCCGTTATTGGGAAAATGTTTGAGGCTATTATAAAGGATATAACAGCAGAGCATTTAGAAATGTCTAATATAATCAAGCAGAGTCAGCATAGCTTCATGAGTGAGAAATCATGTCTGACAAATTTATTAGAATTCTTTGAGGAGATAACAAGCAGGATAGATAAAGGGGAAATCAGTGAATGCGATTTATTTGGACGTACAGAAGGCATTTGATAAGGAACCATACATTAGGCTACTTAACAAGATAAGAGGTCATAACTTTTTAAATTAGCATGGATACAGGATTTGCTAACGATTATAACACAAAGAGGTGGAATAAAGGGGGTACTTTTCAGGATGGCAACCTGCAATTAGTGGAGTGCCACAGGGATCAGTGCTACATCCATAGTTATTTAGTATATATTAATTACTTGGAAATGACTGTGCATACTTGGAAGAGGAAAGTGAATTTACTGTAGCTAAGTTTGAATATTCAAAAATAAGTGGGAGGGCAAAGTGGCAAAGATATCACAGAGTGTGTTAAAGGATAGGGACAGGTTAAGCAAGCAGGTAAAAGCTTGGTAGATGGAATATAATGTGGGGAAATATGTGGACACCTGAGTTAACCTTGCAGCAATAACACAATATCATGTTTATTCAAAGTGGCAAGTTCAACAAACAACATAAACTATGTAGCCTGACAGGTTACCTGAATTACTGTACTGTCTCATTGGCTCTGTGGCTCAACCAGTTTGCTTTGTGCTTGTCTTCAGATAAAAATAAATGTATGGCTTCTCCAGGAAAGCTGCTCCTACTGATGAGTTCGTCATTCCGTGTACCTGATAAGTTTTGTTATGGAATCCCCACAGGACGGAAACAGGCCATTTGGCCCAATAAGTCCACACCAACCCTCCGAAGATCATCCCACCCAGATCCATCCCCCTCCACTACCTCTGTAACACTTCATTTTGGTGTCGGCGGCAGTTCGAAGCGGGAAGAGCAGCAGCGAGCACCAGAGGCCTGACGGGAAGGTAAGACGATTTAAAAACTTACCTCAAGCGGCGAGTGGTTTTTTTCCTCACCGGGAGTGGTGGGAGACGGAGCGAGGTGACGTTGGAGACCAGGAGGTTGTGAGGAAGGTAAGGAATTAGTATATATTTGGGCAGCAGCAGGTAAGGTTTTTTTTTTAATCTATTTAAGTGCATTGTTTGGTATTAGTTAGTTGAGTCAGAGATAAGGCTTACAATGGCAGGGGACCTCAGACCCGTGGCATGTGCCTCTTGCTTGATGTGGGAGATCAGGGACGTGACTGACGTCCCTGACTGTTACACTTGCAGGAAGTGTGTCCAGCTGCAGCTCTTGTTTGACCGCATGATGGCTCTGGAGTTGCGGGTGGACTCACTGTGGAGCATCCGCGATGCTGAGAAGGTCGTGGATAGCACGTTTAGTGAATTGGTCACACCACAGATTAGGATTGCTGAGGGAGACAGTGAATGGGTGACCAAAAGACAGAGAAAGAGCAGGAAGGCAGTGCAGGTGTCCCCTGCGGTCATCTCCCTCCAAAACAGGTATACCGTTTTGGATACTGTTGGGGGGGATGGCTCACCAGGGGAGGGCAGCAGTTGCCCGGATCATGGCACCATGGCGGGCACTGCTGTTCAGAAGGGCGGGAAAAAGACTCATAGGGCCATAGTCACAGGGGATTCTATTGTAAGGGGAGTAGATAGGCGGTTCTGTGGCCGAAAATGGGACTCCCGGATGGTATGTTGCCTCCCAGGTGCTCGGGTCAGGGATGTCACTGATCGGCTACAGAGCATTCTGAAAAGGGAGGGTGAACAGCCAGTTGTTGTGGTGCATATAGGCACCAATGACATAGGTAAAAAATGAGATGAGGTCCTGAAAGCAGAATTCAGGGAGCTAGGAGAGAAGTTAAAAAGGACGACCTCAAAGGTAGTGATCTCAGGGTTGCTACCAATGCCACGTGCTAGCCAGGGTAGAAATGAAAGAATAGGCAGGATGAACACGTGGCTTGAGGGATGGTGTAGGAGGGAGGGGTTCAGATTTGTGGGACACTGGGACCGGTTCTGGGGAAGGTGGGACTATTACAAATTGGATGGTCTACACCTGAACCAGACTGGAACTAGTGTCCTAGGGGGAGTTTTTGCTAGGGCTGTTGGGGAGGGTTTAAACTAATGTGGCAGGGGTCTGGGAACCAGAGGAGAAGACTAGTAGACAGTGAGGTGGAAACTAGAGACTGTAAGGATCATGAAGTTAGCATTACCAAGGGGAAGAGTAGGCAGAGAGCAGATGAACGCAAAGGAACTGGTGGTCTGAAGTGCATATACTTTAAAGCAAGGAGTATAGTGGGTAAGGCAGACGAACTTAGGTCTTGGATTAGTGCCTGGGAGTATGACGTTATTGCGATCACAGAGACTTGGTTGAAGGAAGGGGATGATTGGCAACTAAATGTCCCAGGATATAGATGCTTCAGACAGGACAGGGAGGGAAGTAAAAGCGGGGGAGGAGTTGCATTGCTGGTCAGGGATGATATCACGGCTGTGCTAAAGGAGGGCACAATGGAGGGCTTGAGCAGTGAGGCATTATGGGTAGAGCTGAGAAATAAGAAGGGTGCAGTTACATTGTTGGCGCTGTACTACAGGCCTCCCAACAGTGAGCGTGAGGTAGAAGAACAAATAGGTCGACAGATTATGGAAAGATGTAGAGGTAACAGGGTGGTGGTGATGGGAGATTTTAATTTTCCCAACATTGACTGGGATACACTTAGTGTCAGAGGTCTGGATGGGGCAGAATTTGTAAGGAGCATCCAGGAAAGTTTTCTCGAGCAGTATGTCAATAGTCCAACTAGGGAAGGGGCCATATTGGACCTAGTGTTGGGGAATGAGCCAGGCCAGGTGGTAGAAGTTGCAGTGGGGGATTTCTTTCGGAATAGTGACCACAATTCTGTAAGTTTTAGAATACTCGTAGACAAAGATGAGAGTGGTCCTAAGGGAAGAATACTAAACTGGGCCAAGGCCAATAATATCAAAATTCGGCAGGAGCTGGGAAATGTGGATTAGGGACAGCTATTTGAAGGGAAGTCCACATTTGATATGTGGGAGGCTTTCAAAGATAGGTTGAAGATAGTGCAGGATAGGCATGTCCCTTTGAAAACAAGGGATAGGAAAGGAAAGATTCGTGAACCGTGGATGACAGGAGAAATCGTGCGACTAGCCAAGAGGAAAAGGGAAGCGTACATAAGGTCCAGGCAGCTAAGAACAGAACGGTCCTTGGAGGAATATTGGGAAAGTAGGACCAATCTTAAACGAGGAATCAAGCGGGCTAAAAGGGGTCATGAAATAACTTTAGCGAATAGAATTAAGGAGAATCCCAAGGCCTTTTATTCATATATAAGAAGCAGGAGGGTAACTAGAGAAAGGGTTGGTCCACTAAAGGATAAGGAAGGAAGGTTTTGTGTCGAACCTGAGAAAATGGGTGAGATTCTCAATGATTACTTTGCATCAGTGTTCACTGAGGAGAGGGACATGATGAATGTTGAGATTAGAGATAGAAGTTTGTTTACTCTGGATCACGTTGACATAAGGAGGGAAGATGTGTTGGGTAGGCTAAAGGATATTAAGGTGGACAAATCCCCAGGACCGGATGGAATCTATCCCAGGATGCTGAGGGAGGCAAGAGAGGAAATAGCTGGGGCCCTGACAGATATCTTTGCAGCATCCTTAAACACAGGTGAAGTGCCGGAGGACTGGAGAGTTGCTAATGTTGTCCCCCTGTACAAGAAGGGTAGTAGGGATATTCCGGGTAACTACAGACCAGTAAGCCTGATGTCAGTGGTGGGAAAGTTGCTGGAGAAGGTACTGAGGGATAGAATCTATTTATATTTGGAAAAGAATGGGCTTATCAGTGATAGGCAACATGGTTTTGTGCAGGGGAGATCATGCCTTACTAACTTAATAGAGTTCTTTGAGGAAGTGACCAAGTTGATAGATGAAGGAAGGGCTGTAGATGTCATCTACATGGACTTCAGTAAGGCGTTTGATAAGGTTCCCCATCGTAAACTAATGGAGAAAGTGACGTCACATGGTGTGCAGGGTGTTCTAGCTAGGTGGATAAAGAACTGGTTGAGCAACAGGAGACAGAGAGTAGTGGTTGAAGGGAGTTTCTCGAAATGGAGAAAAGTGACCAGTGGTGTTCCACAGGGATCAGTGCTGGGGCCACTGTTGTTTGCGATATACATAAATGATCTGGAAGAGGGCATAAGTGGTCTGATCAGTTAAGTTTGCAGATGACACGAAGATTGGGGGAATAGCAGAAAGCATAGGGGATTGTCAAAGAATACAGGAGAATATAGATAGACTGGAGAGTTGGGCGGAGAAGTGGCAGATGGAGTTCAATCCGGGCAAGTGTGAGGTGATGCATTTTGGGAGGTCTAATTCTAGAGCAAACTATACTGTAAACGGAAGAGCCTTGGGAAAAGTTGATGAGCAGAGAGATCTGGGAGTTCAGGTCCATTGTACCCTGAAGGTGGCTGCACAGGTGGATAGAGTGGTCAAGAAGGCATATGGTATGCTTGCCTTCATCGGACGGGGTATTGAGTATAAGAGCTGGTAGGTCATGTTAAAATTGTACAAGACTTTGGTTCGGCCGCATTTAGAATACTGTGTACAGTTCTGGTCGCCACATTACCAAAAGGACGTGGAAGCTTTGGAGAGGGTACAGAGAAGGTTTACGAGGATGTTGCCTGGTATGGAAGGTGCTAGCTATGAAGAGAGGTTGAGTAGGTTAGGATTGTTTTCATTAGAAACAAGGAGATTGAGGGGGGACCTGATTGAGGTCTTCAAAATCATGAAGGGTATAGACAGGGTTGATAGAGATAAGCTTTTTCCCAGGGTGAGGGATTCAATAACGAGGGGTCACGCGTTCAAGGTGAGAGGAGAAAAGTTTAAGGGGGATACACGCGGAAAGTACTTTACACAGAGGGTGGTAGGTGCCTGGAACGCGTTGCCAGCAGAGGTAGTAGAGGCAGGCACGGCAGATTCATTGAAGGTGCGTCTGGACAGATGCATGAGTAGGTGGGGAGCAGAGGGATACAGATCCTTAGGAATTGGGCGATAGGTTTAGACAGTGGATTTGGATCGGCACAGGCTTGGAGGGCCGAAGGGCCTGTTCCTGGGTTGTACGTTTTCTTTGTTCTTTGTTCACTGTATTTCCCATAGCTAACGCACCTAACCGTCACATCCCTGAACACTATCGGTAATTTAGCATGGCCAATCCACCTAACTTGCACATCTTTGGACAGTGGGAGGAAACCAGTACACCCAGTGGAAACGTACGCAGACACAGGGAGAACGTGCAGACTCCACGCAGACATTTGCCCAAGGGTGGAATCAAATCTGGGTCTCTGGCACTGTGAAGCAGTAGTGCTAACCACTGAGCCACGATGCCACCTCCTCGCTTATTAAAAAAAAGCCAATTAAGTGAACAGACAATATACTATGGGAAAATGTGAGGTTATACACTCATAAGCAGAAAAAGGTGAATATTATTTAAATTGCTATTAGGGGGAGTTGGTGGTGTAGTGGTAATGTCACTGGCCTACTAACCCAGAATCGCAGATCAATGTCCTGATGACATAGCTTCAAATTTCACCACAGCAGGTGCTGAAATTTGAATTCAGTGCAAAAATTCCGGAATAAAAATCTAGCCCAATGGCAACAATGTAAACTCTGTCAATTGTTGTAAAAACCCATCTGGTTCACTAATGTCCTTTAGGAAAAGAAGACCACTGTCATTGCTTGGTCTGGTCTGCATGTGTTCCAGATCCACAACAATGTGGATGACTCTTAACTGACCACTGGGAAATCATGGATTGCAATAAATACTGGTCTAGTTGATGCCTGCATCCTGTGAAAGAGTAAAGAAAACTGGAAAAAACATTGCAGAGCAGAGGGATTTGGGGTCCTTGTGTTTAAATCATAAAAAGCTAGCAACCCTGCTCAGAGGGTAAAAGGGAAGACAAAAGCAATGTGTCAGAGGGAAGGGGAGTATAAATATAGGAGAGTCTTACTAAAACTAGTTGGTACTAGTTAGACATTGCCAGCCTTGTACAACTTGAAACCAGATCTCGGTAATGGCTACTAAATCATATCATTAATCGTTATTCATGTCATTGATCAATCTGTCTGTTACAAATACAGGGTGGATTCAGATAAATAGTGTTTAATTTTATATTTGAACAAATTTCCCAACTGCGATCCTATTTGCTGTTACACAATTTTGTTTGTAAGCTTTCTCTTGTCTCACTTTGGTCATCATCATCCTTATCACAGTTCATACCATAGATCATCATAGAATCCCTACAGTGTGGATGCAGGCCATTCGACCGATCGAGTCTTCACCTGCCTTCTGAAGAGCATCCCATCCAGGCCAACCCCCCTCACCCTATCCCAGCATTTCCCACCCTAGACACTATGGCTATGCTAAATTGCCTAACCTAATTTTTGGACTGTGGAGGAAACCGGAGCACCCGAAAGAAACCCATGCAGACACAGGGATAACATACAAACTCCACACAGATTGTCACCTGAGGCTGGAATTCAAACCAGGTCCTTGGTGCTGACAGGCAGTACTGCTAACCACTGAGCCGCCCCAATTCTGCATGATTGCCTTGTCCTTTCTAGTTAATTTCTTATCTCCCCTACACCTGACATTTCCTCCTCACCCACTCACCCAATCTCAACAATTATATTCAAAGTCCTCTCTCCAGTCCTTGTTATTCAACTCTCCAACACACCAGTCTTAATGGTCCAACTCCCACAATCTCCTGATCTGCAGTTTCAGACACTTGAGCAAAAACCCATTTCTCCAACGGTCCACAGGTTGTTTTTTTATTGTTGTGTTATAATTTATCTTCTAATTACTCAAACTTCTTCAGGACTACCCCTTTCTTACTCCTAGCTACATCATTAGTATCCTACGTAGACCATGACAACCAGATCCTTCTGCTATTTCAAGCTCTTCTCCAAGATGTCCTTAGCTCAGCACTGGATAGGACGCAGTTTTCAGGGTTCAACATCACAAGTGAATATATTCCCCAACTGTACTGTCCCTGACCACTACTTAATTTATTTTTATTCCCCCAACTTGTTATGATCAGCCTTCTTGCCTTTCCTTTGATGCTCTTGGCCACATGGGATTACAGGAACGTCTTAAATGTTGAATAAGTGGAAGAATTTGAAGTTTCTTCTCGACTTTCACACCTGCCTCACATGTAGTCACAGCCTCACCGTAAAATAGTGTCACACATGGTGTTTAATGACTTTACATTCAGTGGTGTACAAACACATTTGAAGGAAAAGTAAGGCTTTTCAAAACTTGTGCAATTTGGGATACATTGTGTGTCCAACTGTGCCCTAAGTGGAAGCTTCAGTTTGCAGTATTTCCCTTTAACCTGTTGCAACATATTCTCCCTGTTGTTTTTTAAATGAAACACATTTCAAATGAATTCAGCATTTAGGTCTAATATTATGAAGACACTTCATTTTTTTTAAATTGGTGATTCTTGTTAAAGGAATGTGGTCACTGGTGCAGTGGGATATCTGAGCCTGCAACTTTTAAACAGCCTGTGGAAATAACACTGGAACTTCTTTGTTTCAAATGTCTCTTCTTGAAAAAAATCAAATGGCTTAATTTAACTGACTCAACCTACTTAGTGGAAACCACCTGACCTGGTTTAAGGTTCTCAGGCATTATTTTTGTTTGGAGCTTATTTGGGCTTCTGTTGGGTCACAGCATGCTGAGAGAAGGATGCTACTCTGCTCAGCCTCTACCTTTCTGAGAAACCCTTGTTGTAAGTTCAGTGAGAGAACTGAAATCCTGATTCAGCTGTACTTTTGAGCAGTATCAGAAAAAGAGTTCCTTGACAATTGCTCAGTGCAAAATCCCAGAGACTGTTTGCTGATACTCATCCACAAATGCCAGGGCATCGATTGAAAGTAACCTTGAATGTTTCACAGTATATCCTTTTTCATTTTGAGAACTAACAATTATTGGCCAAAGTATTATTTTCTCTCCTGAAATCAGCCTTTGCAGAAAAAATAGCAATGTTTTCCTGAACTTGGTGTGTGTGTGTTGAGTTATTTAGAGGGGTAAATATTTATACTTTCATATTTCAAACTCAGTGCATTAATCAGCTTTGCATCTTAACAGAACAAATCTTGGTTTATAATAAATTGATTAACCTTGGATTAGTAAAGCCATGATGTGAATAAAGCAGAATACTGGGTCAATGGAAAGATGCTTGGTACTGTGGATGTGCAGAGGGATCTTGGTGTCCAGGTACATAGATCCCTGAATGTTGCCACCCAGGTTGATAGTGCTGTTAAGAAGGCACACGGTGTGTTAGGTTTCATTGGTAGAGGGATTGAGTTCCGGAGCCGTGATGTCATGCTGCAACTGTACAAAACGCTAGTGTGGCCTCACTTGGAATATTGCGTACAGTTCTGGTCGCCCCATTACAGGAAGGATGTGGAAGCAGTGGAAAAGGTGCAGAGGAGATTTACCAGGATGTTGCCTGGTCTGGAGCGAAGGTCTTATGAGGAAAGGCTGAGGGACTTGGGTCTGTTCTCATTGGAGAGAAGAAGGCTAAGAGGGGATTTAATAGAGACTTACAAGATGATCAGAGGATTAGATAGGGTGGACAGTGAGAGTCTTTTTCCCAGGATGATGACGTCGGCTAGTACGAGGGGGCATAGCTGCAAATTGATGGGTGATAGATTTAAGACAGATGTCAGAGGCAGGTTCTTTACTCAGAGAGTGGTAAGGGCGTGGAATGCCCTGCCTGCCAATGTAGTTAACTCAGCCACATTAGGGGCATTTAAACAGTCCTTGGATAAGCATATGGATGATGATGGGATAGTGTAGGGGGATGGGCTTAGATTAGTTCACAGGTCGGCGCAACATCGAGGGCCGAAGGGCCTGTTCTGCGCTGTATTGTTCTATGTTCTATGTTCTATGGAGATGCCGGTGTTGGACTGGGGTGAACAAGGTCAGAAGTCTCACAACACCAAGTTATAGTCCAACAGGTTTATTTGAAATCACAAGCTTTTGAAGCACTGCTCCTATCACTTGGAAAGCTTGTGATTTCAAATAAATCTGTTGTTCTATAACTACATTGCTGTGGGTCTGGAGTCACATGTAGGCCAGACCAGGTAAGGACAGCAGTTTCCTTCCCTTAAGGACATTAGCAAACTGGATGGGTTTTTCTGACAGTCGACAATGGATTCATGGTCATCATTAGACTCTTAATTCCAGACATTTTACTGAATTCACAACTTCACCATCGACCAAGGCAGGATTCAAATCCAAGTCACCAGAACATTACCCAGGTCCTTGGATTAACAGTCTAGCGATAATACCATTGCCTCTCTCTCTTATCTCATTTAACATCATTTTGAACCAAATTTGAATTATATGAACAACTTGCGTGTTTGAATCTGCCCATGTAGATTACAGCCCATCCGTCTTTTAAAATGTCAGCACAGCTCACGCTACATGGAAGGACGAATTTCTGAGGTTGATTGCAGCAAACATTCCAGAGCTAGAATAGCCTTCAGAAAATTTCCAAAAACCACATCCACTTGTTATTAAAGAAGGCCTTTTCCACGCAGAATCATCCCATCAGTCTTTCCTTTAGTGTTGTTCAAAATCCTGGCCATGCACAATTATAACTCTCAGGATGCCAAACCAATCTCAACACCAATTTTACACGTGCCTGGCTGCTGTTCCTTCCATGTAATCTACACTGGCTTCATCAAGTCAGAGACTTTTTACACGTGCCTGGCTGCTGTTCCTTCCATGTAATCTATACTGGCTTCATCAAGTCAGAGACATTTATTGACTGAGTTAAACATTTCTTTGGCTGGTCAGACTTCAGAATGCACTGAATCAGAACCACTTTAGGAAGCTCCAGTTTAAAGTCCAAAGAACACCCAGTAACTTGCATACACCACGTACAGAATGAACACAACTTAGTAAAAACACTCTGCGCTTACCCAAGCCCTGAAAATGCCGACATGGATTATTCAGAGGCAAAACAAAGAAAATTTCACCACATGACTCATCTACTTTGCCAGTACTCTACAGAACAATGCTAGTAAGCTCTGCACCACTTCAACTAAAACCCTACATACCAGTGAAGGTGTATCAGAGATAAAAGGTACTGCAGATGCTGGAGAATCCGAGGTAACAAGCATGGGGCTGGATGAACACGGCAGGTCAAGCAGCATCATAGGAGCAGGAAAACTTGATGTTTCGGGCCTAAACCCTTCATCAGAAATGGGGGAGGGAAAGAGGGTTCTGAAATAAATAGGGAGAGAGGGGGAGGCGGATAGAGGATGGATAGAGGAGAGGATAGGTGGAGAGGAAGCAGACAAGTCGAAGAGGCGGGGATGGAGCCAGTAAAGGTGAGTGTAGGTAGGGGGGTAGGGAGGAGATAGGTCAGTCCAGGGAGGATGGACAGGTCAAGGGGGCTGGATGAGGTTAGTAGATAGGAGATGGGGGTGTGGCTTGAGGTGAGAGGAAAAACAGGTTAGGGAGGTGGAGATGAGCTGGGTTGGTTTTGGGATGCGGTTGGGGGAGGGGAGATTTTGAAGCTTGTGAAATCGACATTGATGCCATTGGGCTGCAGGGTTCCCAGGCTGAATATGATTTGCTGTTCCTGCAGCCTTCGGGTGGCATCACTGTGGCATTGCAGGAGGCCAAGCATGGACATGTCATCTGAGGAATGGGAGGGGGAGTTGAAATGGTTCACGACTGGGAGGTGCAGTTGTTTGTTGCGAACTGAGCGCAGGTGTTCTGCAAAGCGGTCCCCAAGCCTCTGCTTGATTTCCCCGATGTAGAGGAAGCCACAACGGGTACAGCGGATGCAGTATACCACATTGGCAGAAGTGCAGGTGAACCTCTGCCTGATGTGGAAAGTCTTACAGCCCCAAGAATTCACCCCAATCCCAGGCCCCAAGAACTCACCCCAATCCCAGGCCCCAAGAACTCACCCCAATCCCAGGCCCCAAGAACACCTGCCCCCACACCTCCTCCCTCACCCCAATCCCAGGCCCCAAGAGTAACCGCAGGAAGTGCTACACCTGCCCCCACACCTCCTTCCTCACCCCAATCCCAGGCCCCAAGAAGACTTTCCACATCAGGCAGAGGTTCACCTGCACATCTGCCAATGTGGTATACTGCATCCGCTGTACCCGTTGTGGCTTCCTCTACATCGGGGAAACCAAGCGGAGGCTTGGGGACCGCTTTGCAGAACACCTGCGCTCAGTTCGCAACAAACAACTGCACCTCCCAGTCGCGAACCATTTCAACTCCCCCTCCCATTCCTCAGA
>JAHRHZ010000114.1:5131947-5202846 GCA_024137785.1 Ginglymostoma cirratum | reverse complement strand
CCCCCCTACCTACACTCACCTTTACTGCCTCCATCCCCGCCTCTTCGACTTGTCTGCCTCCTCTCCACCTATCCTCTCCTCTATCCATCCTCTATCCGCCTCCCCCCTCTCTCCCTATTTATTTCAGAACCCTCTTCCCCTCCCCCATTTCTGATGAAGGGTTTAGGCCCGAAACGTCAAGTTTTCCTGCTCCTATGATGCTGCTTGACCCGCAGTGTTCATCCAGCCCCATGCTTGTTATACCAGTGAAGGTGTCAAGTTCCGTGTATTCCAAATAAGTGAGAAAAGAAAACAGTCCCAAGACAATTCTCCAAATTCCAATGAGCCAGGAGTATCAGTCTTATAGTGCACTGAGTGTTCAAAGATCCTGTCTGACTCTGCTATTGAGTGAATGGCTCAGACTGTGTGACCCCAATAGTGGAGAATGCCAAAGTTTGGCTTGATTACCCTATTAACTCCAATCTTTATGGGATTAAGTTAGGGTCACTCCGTGCAGATGTAGGGTCAGCTCAGAAGCACTGTATCACATTATAACAATAGCAAAAAGTGGTAGCTCAGTTTTCAACGTGCTGCTCTGGCTACCTGTGCTCTGTGGTGTGCACTTTCCTCTAGCCCAATTGTTCCCCACACTGAACTCCTTAGTCCCACTATGTCAGAGATGATGAAGCAGTTACTGTAAATATATTTTCAGAAGTCAGTACTCAGACTGGGTCAGTGGTTGGCACTGCTGCTTCACAGTGCCAGGGACCTGGGCTCGATTCCAGCCTTGGACAACTGTCTGTATGGAGGTCGCACATTCTCCCCATGTTTCCATGGGTGTCTACTGTGCTCCGGTTTCCTTCCACAGTCTGGAGACACGCAGGCTAGGTGGACTGGCCATCTAAATTGCCCTGTAGTATCCTGGGATGTTGCAGGCAGGTAGATTAGCCATGGTGAATGTGGGGTTAAGGGTTGCGGTGGGGGACTGAGTCTGGGTGGAATGCTCTTTGGAGGGTCAGTGCGGACGTGGTGGGCCAATTGCCCTTTTTCCACACAGTAAGAATTCTATGATTCTAAAAACAAATCTACATACACAGAAGACAAAAAAAAAGCTTGAATGCAAAATAGTTTTATATCTGGATTTTCCACTTTGTTATTAGAATGAACAGCGGTTGTATTTATAGATTACACTTAGGACTGCCTCCTTATCACATTTGATTTATCTATACGTAAGCTCTATTTTTGGGGAGCAGTGGGGACAGAAGAAAAAGGTGAAGAACTTAAAGAAATGAATGGTCAGCCACTGAAATAACATTTTTACTTACTATTATAACTTGTAAATGCTTATTCAACCACAAGAATTTTAGAGCATTTTGGAACAATTTCATGGCAGAGTTTAAATGAGTACAGTCGATAATATTACAACACAACAAATGTACCCATGTAATCCTGGTTAACACAGCACTGGTCCCTTTTTCATTAGGAAAAGTGTCAGGGGCGCCTACATAAATAAGATGGGCTAACATTGCATTCCAAACTTCAGGGAAAGCTGCACAAGATGTTTTCATTTTCACGTCTGAGATTGTCCAGGTGTGGTAATACTAAAGAAGACATCTGACAGAATCCAAATGTTGGTCATGGTTTTTTTGTCACTGAACATCAGAGATGAATTAGAACGTGGCAGCACTAGGGGGTTTGTAAACAAGTTGGGGCATTTTCTTTACCATTCATCTTCAACAGACAGAAAAGGATACAAATTGTGGCACCTATATGCCAATAGGAGTAGTTCACTTAGATCTCTGTGAATATATAGTATAGGCTTCTTGCCAGATTTTCCACCATTGTTCCAATGTAAAAACTGATATATATTGCTGTTTTTAACCATTCAAAAGGGTTAATTCAGGAAGCAGAGGGTGGTGGATGGTTTTCACTGGAACCAGCAGGGCATTAATACGTTGTGGAAGAAATAGGTGATGCAGGTACACAATAGTTCTGCTGGATGAGGAAAATTTCTTTGCTAGTTGCTGGAAAGACAAGATCATATAGCTATGGACAGGTGGTGCTGGCAATGCAGTCCTTATGACAGATTAATACCAGCCTAGAACCCAGCTTTGGTTTTGAATTGATGCATGGATCTGGAACGTATCACTTTCCATACAATTCTTTTATATGATGTTCCTTTCATTCAGCCCACAATTGTTAATGCCATAAGTGTGAGTACAAAACTGCTTTTGGTGAAAAAAAAATTTGGTAACACCTGTGTATAATGAACAAGTTTCTGTTATTGTTATCATAATCCACGTTTCCCTTTTAGTAGAGTGCTCTCCTCCATCCCTCTATTCAGGCATTATTTTATGCTCACATTTCTATTTTACAATTGGTCGAAACTAACATGACTGTGGCAATTATCATGTAGAACAGCAACTGATTCATAGTTTACATGGAAGAACTGTAACAGTGCCATCTGGTGTAATGCTTTATAAGTTCTTCTTGAAATGGCACTTATTCCTCCACAGCTGTCTTGCTTAGCTTGCCATTTTTGTGTTTTAATGGCCAACGTCGAGATATAGCTTAGTCTGGAGCTATATTTCTACCCTTCTAATGCACGAATGCCGTAAGCCTCAGTAACCCATCTTGAACGTTAAGACTACATTTCAAACACAATTTGTTAAAGATAGGAAGATCTTTAAGGACTAACCAAAGTCAGCCACTTTACATCATTTTCACTATTCTTTCTAAGGCATTTAAGATATTAAGTGGCAACTACCTTTAAAAGGGTGAAATGTCATGACCTCTATAAGTCTAAGTAACTAAGATCAAATCTCGATGAAACCTGTCTTCACTTCTGTTACACCTTCGAGACAAAACAGAACCATTGCTGAAAACAAAGCAATGAAATAATTCAACGAGAAGCAATAACAGTTTCTCAAATAAAGGTATTCTGCTCCTCGAGCCTGGTCTGTCATTCAGTAAGATCATGGTTGGTCTAATTGTGAAATTAACTTGTGATTCTAATGAGGTCAGCCCGACGGACCTCATTGACTGAATTTGCTGATTAGGGCTGTTAATCAGAGGGCTCTAGCTGAGATATAAAAAGGTGTCAGAGGTTCTGCTCACTCCAAGAGCTGGCTCTGAGGGAGCTGGATCAGTGTCGAGGACTCTCCACGTGTAAATAAAGGATTACTTGGTGACAGGACACCAGCCTCCGTGGTGTTATTTCAAACTCCACTTCCCTTCCTGCCTCCATTCTTATCAAGTCATTGGGCAATCAAAATTCTATAAATTAGCCTCGGTATACTTAATGACCCATCGTCCATTGCTCTCTGGGCAAGAGAATTCTAAAGACTACTAAACTTAGAGAAGAAATTGCTCCTCATCTACTTCATAAAAGGGAGCCACCTTACTTTTTTAAAAAGGTGCCTCTTTATTCTAGATTCTTCCTCAAGTGGAAATATCCTGCCAAATCCCTTCAGAATCTGTTGTGCTTTTGGGAAAAAAACAGCACATATTTCTTCTAAACTCCAATGCTACCTTCCCTCAAACCAATCCCTCATTGCAGAAATCAGATGAGTGAAGCTTCCCTGAATTTCTTCCAAAATAATCATTTTTCTCATTTTTAATTTCACAAATATACTGTATTCATAAAAAACTTCATATAAACAAAGTCGCTTTAGCAGTTTGGTTCTGTACTGTAGGATAGGGAGATACAAAGAAACATTGGAATTTCGCTCTATTCAACAAACAAACCAAAGGCATTACTTACTTGCGCAAGGCTGTTATTTACATATATTTGAGGCACCAGGAGGGTGTCCCATAACTGAACAGACTCCCCATTTAACTTCGGCCGAAACACTTGAGATGGTCTTTCCTCACTGCGCCTTGGTGGCAGCTGCTCCAAGCTTTTGTGCATCCTGGACCTTGGAATATGCCAGTCTGCAACACTCAGTCAATATCAACTCCCTGATCTGGAAGGGCCAACAAGTTTCAAGCAGACAAAAGAACATCTTTCACCATAGTCTTGGAGATGCAGTCAATGTTTGTCTTAGTGTGTCTCCTGGGAACAGAGCATACAGCACACAGTCCAATGTCACGGAGCTGCTCGGGGCAAACTTCGACAAAAGCTATTGCATATTTCTCCAGACTTCCTTTGCAAAAGTACATTCCAGCAGGACATGTGTAACAGTCTCAGCCCCTTCACAGCCGTTGTGCAGGATCTGGTCTTACAAGAAGATCTCACAGTTACTGCCCTTCTCACCGCCAGCCAAGTGATGTTCTGGTGCTTGTCGGAAAGTTTTGGTGATGAAGCATTTGATCAGATGACTTTGACGGTCTTTTCAAAGAACCACCTGACAGGATCCCCTCCTTTTCCTGCAGGGTCTTGAGAATGCTATGTGCTGACTGCTGCCTGATGGACTTATGATCAAAGGTGTTTTCTTTACAAGTTTCTCCATGAAAGCCCGGTGATATGGAAAAGTCCAACTACATGGAGTGTGTCACGGTAACAAGGCCAATCTGATCCTTTGTAGCACTGGGGGCAGGTAGAACCTCAATATGTAGTGCCACTTAGAGTCAGAGTAATACAGCAAACTGGCCCAAACTGGTTCATGCTGACCATGGTGCCCACTCAGCTTGTTCCAACTGCCCGCATTTCGCCCATATCCATGTAAACCCTTCCCATCTATGCACCTATCCAAATGTTTTTCAAATCTTGCTATTGTATCTGCCTCAACCACTTTCTCTGGCAGCCCATTCCGTAAATACACCATTCTCTGCATGAAGTTGCCCCTCAGGTCCTTCTTAAATCTTTTCCATCTCACATTAAACCTATGCCCTCTAGTTTTCAGTTCCTCATCCCTGGGAAAAAGACCATATGCATTCACCCTATCTATGCCCCTCATGATTTTATACACCTCAATAAATTCATCCCTCATTCTCCTATGTTCTAAGGAATAAAGTCCTATGCTGGCCAACCTCCTCCTATAAATCAGGCCTACGAGTCCTGGCAACATCCTCATAAATCTTCTTCGCAGACTTACTAGTTTAACTATGTCTTCCCTAAGACAGGGTGACCAAAACTGTACACAGTACTCCAAGTGGAGCCTCACTAACGACTTACACAACTGCAACGTAACATCTCAACTCCAGTGCTCAATGCCTTGACTGATGAAAGCCAGCATGCTAAATGCCTTCTTCAACACCCTGTCTACCTGTGGTCGTGCTCTCAACAAACTATTTACTTATACTCCTAGGTCCCTCTGTTCCACAACACTCCTCAGGACCATACCATTTGCTGTATAAGTCCTATCTTGGTTTGACTTTCCAAAGTGCAACACCTCATTCTTATCTGCATTGAATTGTATCTGCCAATCCTCAGCCCACTTCCCCATCTGATCAAGCTCCCTCTGTACTTTTTGATAACCATCCTCGCTATCAACGATACCCGTAATTTTGTATCATCTGCAAACTTACTCATCATGCCTTGTACATTCACATCCAGAACACTTACGTAAATAACAAATAACAATGGTTCCAGTACTGACCTCTGTAGCACACCACTAGTCATAGGCCTCCAGTCCAAGATACAACCTTCAACCATCACCCTCTGCTTTCTACCATTGAGCCAATTTTGAATCCAATTAGCCAGCTCTCCCTGGATCCCATGCGACCTAACTTTCATGACTAGCCTGCCATGTAGGACCTTGTCAAAAGCCTTCCTGAAGTCTGTACAGACAACATCCACTGCCCCACCCTCGTCTATCCACTTGGTTACCTCTTCGAAGAACTCCAAGAGTTGGTGTTTGCAAACCGAGGGTCTATGCACAGCTTGATGCAACCACACACAAGAGTAGCCATCGGATGAGGTCAGTGATGGGTATGTTCTTCCCTACCCCTCATCCAGAGCTTTGTACTTGGTGTCTCTGGGGACATGGCCTATCTGAGAGATAGAAAGAACTGCAAATGCTGAAGTCAAAGTCAACAGTGTGGAGCTGGAGGAACACAGCAGGTCAGGCAGTATCAGAGGAACAGGAAAGTCGACGTTTTGGGGTGGGTCCCTTCATCAGAACTGTGTATGTGAGACCTCCAGGTGAAACAAAAGATGGCTCAGGTAGCTACAACAGCGCAGTTTTGGGGGAATGTGCCACATACAACAAAAAGAGAGTGCCTCAGACTTGATGATCAGGTTCTTACTCGCAATGGAGAGGGAGCAGTGCTCCCAAAAGACTGGTTTCTGCTTCATCTTGGCATTGCGCTCCTCCTAAGATTTTGCACATGCTCCAGCCCCTCTGAACTACATTCTGAGCACCTTCAGGTAATCTATTCTGACGATGAAAGGGGTAAAGGATCGGCTGGCCTCGTTCCCAAAGGACATGGACTCGCTCTTGCTGCGATTTACTCTGGCTCCCAAGGCCAGCTGGAAGTGGTCACAGATACGCATGAGTCTGCGCACTGACAGCAGGTCTAAGCTGAAAACAGTGATATCATCCTTGTACAAGGAGGCTTTGACCTTCAGGTCTCTGCCGCCTGCAACAGTCACCCCTTTCAGATTTGCAAACTTCCGGATGGACTCGGCCAAAGGCCCTATAAAACATACAAACAAGGCAGAAGAGAGTCGGTAGTCCTGTCTGACTCCAAATTTGATCAGGGAGCTTTCTGATTTCGGCCTACTGCTTGAGACTGCACTACAAGTATGGAATCCCTACAGCGTGGAACCAGGCCATTCGGTCCATTGAGTCCACACCAACCCTCCAAAAGAGCATCCACCCAGACCCATTCCCCTCCCCACACTATCATTGTAACCCTGCATTTTCCATGGTTACTCCCCCTAACCTGTACATCCCTGCAAACAACAGGCGATTGAGCATGGCCAATCCATCTAACCTGCACCGTTTTGGACTGTGGAGAGGAAACCCACATAGATACGGGGAGAATGTACAAACTCCACACAGACATTCGCCTGAGGGTGGTACTGATCCTAGCTCCCTGGCGCTGTGAGGCAGCAGCGCTAACCATGAGCCACCATGCCATACACTACTAATATTGGTGTAGAGCAGTCAGATCTAATTGCATATTCCCTCCAGAAAGCCCATTCAGGAGATCACAACCTACATGTAGGTGTGCAATATCCTGTACTCCTGGTCCAAGCTAATGAGGCAAATGCCCACTCCACTATTGTGCATGTAGACAATCATATCCTGGCCAGCATGACGCTCTTAAGAGATCATTCGGCCTGATACAGCCCAGGTTTGGTTGGGGTGAATCACCATTGCCAGAGCAGGCCTGACCCTGTTGGCGATAACCTTAGACATGATTTTGTAATCTGCATTCCGCAGTGAAATTGGTAGCCAATTTCTAATTTCCTCCCTCTTCCCCTTCCACTTGTAGATGAGAGTGATGATACCTTTCCTCACGGATTTGCACATGCGAAGTGTCACACGCTTCCAGCAGGTCCTGGCCAATCAAGTTCCACAGAACTGAATACAGCTCAGCCAGTAAGCCGTCATTTTCAGAAGTTTTATTCTTTTTTTAAGGACTCAAGGGCCTCGGTCAGCTCACCCAGAGATAAAGACTGGTCCAGCCTCTCCCGCGCACTGGTGCATAAGACCTCCGTGTTAGATGACAGGACCGACAGGGAGGCCACGCTGTTTGTGGGCTGTGTGTCATACAGTCTGGCATAAAAGGATTTGCTGATCCTCAGGATGTCAGATTGAGTTACCGAGCCATCATCTTCATTCAGGCTGCTGAGCAGACAGCTCCCCTTTGTGCATCTTCGAGGAACACAAGCACATTTAATCCTGCTCCACAGTGCTGATCCTGGACTGGAAGATTACCTTGGAGGCTTGCTGGCTCTTCACCCCTTGGAGGTCCTCTTATTGACTCTGATTACATTCAGCAGGAGTAGGTTCTACATGCTTTTTTGGAGTTTGGATAGTTTTCCCCATCTCTCTCTCACCTTCTGATCACTTTTGAGGGTGAAGAACTTCTTGATGTTCCCCTTGACTGATTCTAACTAGTCTGCTGGAGACTAGAATAGGGGTTTCAGGGTTCTCCAACCTGTACAATCCCTTTTGAGCTCCTTAATGCTTTTTTTGAGATCAACAGTTCCATGTTTAGCTGCCACATTCCCTCGCTGTTCCACTGGTTATCCCGCAGGTGATAATTGGCAAACAGGAGGCAGTAGTCAGTGAAGAACACCGGCTTGACATCAATGGATCTGACCGAGAATGTGCGGGAAACAAACAGCAAGTCCGTCCTTGAGCGGACACACTTGTCTGGCCACGACCAGGTGTAAACAATGCTGTGCTCCATCTCCAGGGGTGCTGAAGACATCGTGCAGCTTGGTGACCTCAACCATTTCCATCAAGAATCTAGATATGGAAAAGTTCAGCAGGTCTGGCAGCATCTGTAAAGAAAAAATTAGTGTTAACGTTTTGGGTCCACTGACCCTTCCTCAGAACTCAGTTCCAGATCTTGATTGAAATGGTTAAGGTCACCAAGCTGCACAATGTCTTCAGCACTCCTGTAGATGGAGCTGATTTCTGCGGAAGGGTCACCGGACCCGAAACATTAACTCTGCTTTTTTCTTCACAGATGCTGCCAGATCCAGCAACTTTGTTTTTTGTTCCTGATTTACAGCATCCACAGTTCTTGCGGTTTTTATCAAGAATCTAGGCATGGTGGCCAGTTTGTCATCTGCTCCTCTGGATGATACAGTTTAAGTCTCTGGCCAGAACGACTGGCCTGGATGTTGCCAGCAGCAGTGGTAGCTGCTGTAGGACAGCCAACCGTTCACTCTTTACCACCGGGTCATACATGTTAATTGGTTTCAGCTGAGCATTTCTGTTCATTACATCTGCTCCGAGTAGACGTCCGCTCACCACTTCCTTAACTTCGGAGATGTTGAAGTTGCATCCTCACAGCCAAGTACCCAGGCCAGAAGTACGATAATTGCTTCCCTCTGACCAAACCAAAGGTGCACAGGTCCATAAGCTCAACCATTTCCTGTAGCTGCTGAGGTGTGGTATCCTGCACTCCTACAAAAATAGGAGATCGGTTTTGATATTTGCCAGGTAAGACAACCTGGAACCACATCTCACAGCAGATTTCAGTTCATAGGTCATTCCTTCACTTATTATTCAGCCTATCGACATTCTAATCTCACTATCTCTACTTATCTGTTGACACTCAATTACCTGGAAATATCTTGCCATTATCTCTCCGCTTATATATTCTGTGCCTATGCGCCTCCCACCACTCCACTTCACCTGAAGGAGCGGCGAGCAGCACTCCGAAAGCTTACAATTTTAAATAAATCTGCTGGACTGTAACCTGGTGTGGTATGACTTCTGACTTTGTCCAACCCAGTCCAACTTTGGCATCTCCACATCATGGCTCCTTTGTGCATGTACATGATTCATAAACAAAGATGTTTAAATCCATCTGTACTACAGCATTATGTAATCTCCCTTCATTTAAATAATATTCTGCTTTCCTATTCTGACTGCTAAAGTCAACAATCTCTCATTTTCCCACATTATATTCCATCTGCCAAATATTTGCCCATCCCCTTGCAGACTTTTTCCTACTTCCTACAATTTTCTTTCCTATCCTTGCGTTCTTAGCAGATTTGGTGACAGTAAGTCAGTTTCTTCACACAAATACAAAAAAGGGCTGGAGAAACTTAGCCGCTCTGGCGGCATCAATGGAGGGAGAAACAGAGATAATGTTGAGTCCAATATGACTCTTTGAATCAATCTCAATGTTAAATGTTCTGCTCTCTACAGATGTTGCTGAGTTTCTCCAGCACTTTATTATTATTTCAGATTTCCATTATCTACAGTATTTTGCTTTCATTAAAAACTGAAACAGCTGCGAATGCTGTAAATCAGGAATAAAAACAGAAGTTGCTGGAAAAGCTCAGCAGGTCTGGCAGCATCTGTGAAGACAAGTCAGAGTTAATGTTTTGGGTCTGGTGACCCTGTTGCGAGGGTCTATGGATGCGAAACACTAACTCTGATTTTTCTTCACACATGCGATACGAAGGTGGGTCGAGTTGTGGGTAGTGCGGAGGGCTGTTCTAGGTTACAAAGGGACATTGATAAGATGCAGAGCTGGGCTGAGAAGTGGCAGATGGAGTTTAACCCTGAAAAGTGTGAGGTGATTCATTTTGGAAGGACAAACTTGAAAGCAGAATACAGGGTTAACAGAAAGAATCTTGGCAGTGTGGAGGTGCAGAGGGATCTAGGGGTTCATGTCCACAGTTCCCTGAAAGCTGCCACCCAGATGGATAGAGTTGTTAAGGCGTATGGTGTGTCAGCTTTCATTAATAGAGGGATTGAGTTCAAGAGCCGTGAAGTTATGCTCTAGCTGTACAAAAGCCTGGTTCGGCCACATCTGGAGTATTGTGTCCAGTTCTGGTTGCCTCATTACAGGAAAGATGTGGGAGCATTGGAAAAGGTGCAGAGGAGATTTACGAGGATGTTGCCTGGAATGGAGGGAAGGTCTTTCGAGGAAAGGTTGAGAGAGCTAGGGCTTTTCCCTTTAGAACGATGAAGGATGAGAGGTGACTTGATAGAGGTGTACAAAATGATCAGAGTTATAGACAGAGTGGACAGCCAGAGACTTTTTCCTAGGGTGGAGGTAGCTATTACGAGGGGACACAGTTTTAAAGTGAGTGGAGGTAGATATAGGGGAGACGTCAGAGGTAGGTTCTTTACTCAGAGAGTGGTTGGGGCGTGGAATACATTGCCGGAGAGATTAGTGAAGTTGGCCTCATTAGGGGCATTTAATCGGCTATTAGATAGGCATATGGATGATAGTATAAGGTAGGGGTGGAGGTTAGGTAGACCTTAGAATTAGGGTAAAAGTATGGCACAACATCGTGGGCCGAAGGGCCTGTTCTATGCTGCCAGACCTGCTGAGCTTTTCCAGCAACTTCTGTTTTTGTTCCTGCATTTTGCTTTTATTCTTCTCCCAAATGCCGTGCCCACGAGAGCTGAAGCGCATTATAAGTTATGAAAAACTGAACAGTTCTGCACAAGTAAAAATGGATTTTGCTGGACTCGAAGATGGTTGTTACAGATCACACTTCACAAGTTGGCCACAGTCTAGAAACTTTCAATAGCAAGTACAAAGCTAGACAATCACCCTGATGGATTTTTTCACCTATCAACTGAATGGATGCTGCAAACTCAGTGAGACAAAATGACAGTGCAGACCTTTTATCAGCAAACCTAGACCAATAACAAACCAGGACTGAAATTCATCAGGCACACAGAGGTACCAAAAGCCAAGATCTGTATCAAGTTTCAATGGATTTTTAGCAGAGACAGAAACTAACTCTTTAATCTAAATGACTCAACAATATTTCATGTCACATGTCCAAAACTCCTCTGCATTTTTAAGAATTTTAATTATACGTCTCTAAACTTTGAGTGAGACTGACTCCACCAGACACAAAAACACACTCCAGTATGAAAGCTAAATCCTCCTTGAAACCTTTTTCTGGAAAAATGCTAGTGTTGGAAAGTAAATTGATCTCAGTCCATGAGCACCATCATCAAATTCGAAGAAGCTTTGCAACATCTTTCTTCAGCCATCTGGGCTTGTCTGAACTTTAACTGCTGAGTGAAGGAACCCTTCTACTCGGCTCTGATATTCACATGAATCTGTGTATGTGATGTTGTGAAGATGCTTCGGGTGTGACTGTGAGAATAAATCATATCCCTGTCTTTAGGGAGTTTACTCAATGTCACTTTTAAATTGACATCTCCAGATCAGGGTTTGGGAAGTACACTGCAGCCTTTTTAAGCACTCTGTTAATGGTTAGAAGGCTGGAAGAATTATCAAGTTCAGTTTGCTTTTCTCCACTGTTTGTAACACAAGTCATTGATGTAGACCATAAATAAATAGTGGCACAGTGGTTAGCATGGCTGCCTTACAGCGCCAGGGACTTGGGTTTTACTCCACCTCAGGCGACTATCTGTGTGGAGTGCGCACATTCTCCTTGTCTGCATGGGTCTTCTGCCACAGTCCAAAGATGTGGGGGTTATGTGGATAGGCCATGCTAAATTACCCTGTAGCGTCTGGGGATCTGCAGACTGGGTGGATTAGCCGTGGGAAATGCAGGGTTACAGGGACAGGGTAAGCGGGTAGGTCTGGAAGGGATGTTCTTAGGTGGTACGGTGCGGACTCAATAGGCCAAATGGCCTGCTTCCACACTGTAGGGATTTGATTATAAAACAATAACAGTAACAAAAAATTATGAGGGCCCAGCACAGATCCTGACGGTACTCCATTTGTTACAGTTTGTCATCCTGAAAACAATCCACTTACCCTCTGATTCCTGTTAGCTAGATCTCTACCCATCCTAACACATCAATGCCAACTCCATTACCTCTTTCCTTATGTAATAACCTTTACATAGCATCATATTAAGTGCAGCCATGGCCTGGGAACTCCAACACTACAATGTTGAATTCGCCACACTGAGTGGCATACAACCAGCTTAAAGAATAAGGTAAAGCAATCTCCCTCTGGAGATGTAAACCAGAAGGAGAATGCTGTCTCTTTGGAACAAAAACAAAGTTGCTGGAAAAGCTCAGCAGGTCTGGCAGCATCTGTGAAGGAGAAAACAGCGTTAACGTTTCACATCTGGTGACCCTTCCTCAGAACTTTGGCTGTCTCTTTGGGTTTGTCTTCTCTGTAAGAAACAAACTGGTTGGACATTTCAGCATGGGGTGCCTTGAGCTGTGGATGGACTCACTATGGAGAATCCATGAGGCTGAGAACATCGTGGACAGCACATTTATTGAGTTGGTCACATCACCAGTAAGGGCTATATAGACTGAAAAGAATTGGGTGACCACCAGGAAGACGAGTAAGTGTGGGCAGCCACTGCAGGAGTCCTCTGTGGTCATTTTCGTCTCAAACGGATATACCATTTAGGAGATAGTAGTTCTTTTTCTGAAGAAGGGTCTAGGCCCGAAACATCAGCTTTCCTGCTCCTCTGATGCTGCCTGGCCTGCTGTGTTCATCCAGCTCTACACCTTGTCGTCCATACCATTTAGGACACTGTGGAGGGGGATGGCCTCTCAGGGGAAAAGCAAGAGCAGGCAAAACAATGGCACTATGACTGGCTGTGTTGTACAGCAGGGAGAGGTGAAGCGTAGGTGAGCAGTAGTGATAGGGGGCTCGTCAGAAGCACAGATAGGCATTTGTGGCCACAAATGAGACTCCAGGAAGGTGTGTTACCTCCCTGGTGCCAGGGTCAAGGATGCCCAAGTGTGCACCGGATATTCTGAAGGGGGAGGGTGAGCAACCAGAGGTTGTGGCCCATGTTGGTAGTCACGACATAGGCAGAAAGAGAGATGAGGTCCTGCAAAGTTAGATAGGAAGTTGAAGAGCAGGACTTCTAGGGTTGGATTCTTGGGATTACTCCATGCACTAGTGAGGCCAGAAACTGGAAGATAACAGAGTTGAAAGTATGGCTTAAGAGCTAGTGTAGGAGGGGTTGAGATCCTTAATGAGTACTTCACATTGATATTCACCAAGGAGAAAGATGTGGATGATGGTAAGTTTGGAGGGGACTTTGTTGATATTCTGGGGCATGTTAATATTAGAAGGAGAAGATATTGGATGTCTTGAAAAACATTAAGGTAGGTAAGTCTCCAGGGCCTGATGAGATACTGAAGGAAGCAAGTGAAAAGATTTCTGGGGCTTTGACAGAAATCTTTGTATCCTCTTCGGCTGCTGGCAAAGTCACAGATGACTGGAGAATAGCGTATGCTGTTCCTTTGTTCAAGAACAGCAGTTGGCATAATCAAGGAAATTATAAGCCTGTGAACCTTACATCACTGGCAGGGAAATTATTGGATAAGATTCTTAGCAACAGGACTTACTTGCATTTACAGAAGAATGGACTTATGACGAATAGTCTTCATGCAGGGGAGGTCTTGTCTCACAAACTTGATTGAGTTTTTTGAGTAAGTGATGAAGTTGATTGATGATAGTAAGGCAGTGGAATTGCCTGCATGAACTTCTCGAAAGCATTTGACAAGGTAGGCTGGTCCAGAAGATTAAACTGCACAGAATCCATG
Source organism: Ginglymostoma cirratum (assembly GCA_024137785.1). Classification (NCBI taxonomy): domain Eukaryota; kingdom Metazoa; phylum Chordata; class Chondrichthyes; order Orectolobiformes; family Ginglymostomatidae; genus Ginglymostoma; species Ginglymostoma cirratum. The sequence goes on along the minus strand of JAHRHZ010000114.1, from coordinate 5,188,771 downwards.
GTGAGTTGGCAAGTTGGATACAGAAGTGGCTCAGTGGTTAGCACTTTTGCCTCACAGTGCCAGGGACCCAGGTTTGATCCCAGCCTCTGGAGGCTGCTTGGAGTTTGCATATTCTCCTACTGTCTGCGTGGGGTTCCTCCTGATGCTCCGATTTCCTCCCACATTCCAAAGAAATTTCTGAAGAAGGGTCTAGGCCCAAAACATCAGCCTTTCTGCTCCTCTGATGCTGCTTGGCCTGCTGTGTTCATCCAGCTCTACACATTGTTATCTCACATTCCAAGGATGTGCAGGTTAGCTAGATAGTCCTCTAGTGTCCAGGGATGTGCAGGCTAGGTGGATTAGCCAATGGGGGAAGCAGTGTTACAAGGATGGGGTAGGGGGATAGGTCTGGATGGAATGGCCTGCTTCCACACTGTGAGGATTCTATGAAAATTGGCTAGGTCACAGAAGACAGAGAGTAGTTAAAGAGGGGTGTCTTTTTCTGATTGGAGGTCTATAACCAGCGGTGACCAGTGGTGCTCCTCAAGGATCAGTACTGGGGCCTTTGCCGTATATAAATGATTTGGATGAAGATGTTGATGGTCTGATTAGTGAGTCTGCAGATGACGTGAAAAGTGTTGGAGTTCTAAATAGCGAGGAAGGATATCATAAGATGCAGCACAATATAGGTCAGCTGGAAAGTTGTGTGAAAAAAATGGCATATGGAGTTTAATCCAGACAATATGAGGTTATGCATTCTGAGAAGTCAAACCGAAGAGGAAAGTATACAAGAAATGGCCGGACCTTTACAAGCAATGACATACAGAAGGACTTTGGGTTCCAAATAGATAGCTCCCTGAAAATGGAAATACTATAGGAAGGATAGAGGCTTTGGAGAGGGTACAGAAAAGTTTTACCAGGACATTACTTAGATTGGAGTGTATTAGCTATGAGAGGTTGGACAAACTTAGAATCTTTTCACTACAGCACCGGAGGCTGCAGGGTGACCTGTTCGAAGTATATACCATTACGAGAGGCATGGATAGGGCCTACAGCTAGAGTCTCTTCCCTAAGGTGAAACTGTCAAATAGTTGGGTTTAAGGTGGGAAGGGAAAAGTTTAAAAGGAGTTTAAAGGAGATGTGAGACGTACATTTTTATTAATAAACAGAGGGTGGTAGGTGCCTGGAATGCGCTGTCAGAAAGGTGTTAGAAGTAGATATAATAGCAAAGTTTAACAGGCATTTAGATAGACACATGAACAGGTAGAGAACAGAGGGATACGGACTCTGTACGTGCAGATGGGATTAGTTTAGAATAGCATTATGGTCCGCACAGACTTGGTGGGCCGAAGGGCCTGCTCCTGTGCTATGTTATTCTATGTTCTACACAACCTGTTCTAATTTCAAAAGTTGATTGCGGCGGATGTTCGCAAGTAAAGGGGTAGCTGTAAAATGGGAAGCCTTCAAAAATGAAATAACGAGTTCAGAGACAGTATGTTCCTGTCATGCCAAAGGGCAAGACTGGTAGGTGTAGGGAATGCTGGATGACTACAGAAATTGAGGTTTTGGTCAAGAATAAGAAGGAAGCATATGTCAGGTACAGATAGCAGAAAGTGAGTGATTCCTAGAAGAGTATAAAAGCAGTAAGAGGGAAATCAGGAGGGCAAAAAGGGGACATACGATAGCTTTGGCAAATAGGGTTAAGGAGAATCCAAAGGGATTCTACAAATCGGGAAAGAACAGGACCCCTTAAAGATCATCAAGGCCATGTATGTGTGGAACCGAAGTAGATGGGGCAGATACCAAATGAGTACTTTGCATCAATGTTTATTGTGGAGGAGGATATTGAAGACAGAGAATATGGGGAAATAAAGAGCGACATCTTGAAAATTGTCTATATTACAGAGGTGGTGGTGCTGGATATCCACGTAAACATGAATAAATCCCTGGGAATTGCTCAGATCTCCGCGGGAAGCTAGGGAAGAGATTGCTGAGTCCCATGCTGAGATATTTGTATCGATAGCCACAGGTATGGTGCTGGAAGACTGGAGGTTGGCTAATGTGATGCCACTATTTAAGACAGGTGGTTAGGAAAGGTCAGGGAACTATAGACTGGTGAGCCTGCCATTGACGGTGGGCAAGTTGTTGGAGGGAATCCTGAGGGACAAGATTTACGTGTATCTGGAGAGGCAAGGAATCATTAGGGATAGTCAACATGGCTTGTGCATGTGAAATCGTGTCTCACTAACTTGATTGAATGTTTTGAAGAAGTAACAAAGAGGATCGATGGGGGCAGAGTGGTGGACGTGATCTATGTGGACTTCAGTAAGGTGTTCAACAAGGTTCCTCATGGTAGACTGGTTAGCGAGGTTAGATCACATGGAATACAGGGAGAACTAACTGGTTCGAAGCTAGGAGACAGAGGGTGGTGGTGCAGGTTGCTTTTCAGATTGGAGGCCTGTGACCAGTGGTGTGCCACAAGGATTGGGGCTGGGTTCACTGCTTTTTTGTCAATCATATAAATGATTTGGATGTAGAACAGGATCTAGATAAGATGGGCCAAGGGGCCAAGGAGTGGCAAATGGAGTGAATTTAGATAAATGTGAGGTGCTGCATTTTGGAAAGGCAAATCAGGGCAGGATTTATACACTTAATGGGAAGGTCCTGGGGAGTGTTGCTGAACAAAGAGATCTTGGAGCTCAGGTTCATAGTTCATTGAAAGTGGAGCCGCAAGTAGACAGGATAGTGAAGAAGGTGTTTGGTACACTTGCCTTTATTGATCAGTGCATTGAGTATAGGAGTTGGGACGTTGTGTTGCAGCTATGCAGGACACTGGTTAGGCCAATCTTGGAATACTGCATACAATTCTGGTCTCCCTGCTATAGGATAGATGTTGTGAAACTTGAAGTTGTCAGAAAATATGTCCAAGGATGTTGCCAGGGTTGGTGGTTTGAGATATAGGGAGAGGCTGAATAGGTTGGGGCTACTTTCCTTGCAGTGGAGGTGGCTGAGGGGTGACCTTATAGAGGTTTACAAAATCATGAGGGGCATGGATAGGATAAATAAACAAGGTGTTTTCCCCAGTGTAGGGGGAGTCCAAAACTACAGTGCATAGGTTTAAGATGAGAAGGGCAAGATGTAAAACGGGACTTATGAGATGATTTTTTTTCATGCAGGGAGTGCTGCATGTATGGAATGAACTGCCACAGGAAATGGTGGAGGTTGGCAGAATTACAGTATTTAAAAGGTATCTGGATGGGTACATAAATAGGAATGGTTTAGAGGGATATGGGCCAAATGTGGGACTAGATGTATTTAGGATATCTGGTCAGCATGGACGATTTGGACCAAAGGGTCTGTTTCCATGCTATATACCTCTATGACTCTATAAAAGAGGGACCGACACAAGACTTCATGGAACAGCACTGCTCCAAGCATTGGCATCTAATAAATCACATCACTGTTCGAGCAAAAGACTGCAAAGATGTCCACTTCACTTGTGCCATGACCTGAAACAACAACTGCAGGACTGCCCATCAAGTAATCTGCTCTACCAGCTACATAAACCTGGCTCCAAACCAGCAGAGGCAGAAAAAACTCAGCTGCAGGAGATTCAATGCTGCAGCACTCAAAGAACCTGATAAGAAAGACATCCCTCAGCCCCAAAGCCATCATTAGCGAAAACCATCATTCCAGAGGCTTAGAGTGCTCACAGCACCTGGTCCACCCTCAAAGCCACCACAGTCAATACTTGTGTGGAGATGCTTGGCCTTTTGACCAGGAAATACCAAGAATGGCTTCAATGAGAATGATCCAGGGTCTCCTAGGCTGCAAACGCAAGGCTTTCTTGAACGGGCACTCCAGACTCCACCTAAATGCACGTGACAGGAAACAAGCCTACAGATAATTGAAGGCTGAGGTACAGCAATGGTGGGTGGAAAGAGCATAGCAGATTCAGCAACTCACTAAGAACAACAGTGTGCGCAGCATCTTCAGCACTATCTACGCCATCGACAGTCTGAATACCCAGGGACCTACTCCACTGAAAGCCAAAGGAGATTTTTTTTTGGGTCGGCATGGTGGCTCAGTAGTCAGCACTGCTGCCTCACAGCACCAGGGACCCAGATTCGATTCTAGCCTCGAGTGTCTGTCTGTGTGGAGTCTGCACGGGTTTCCTCCGGGTGCTCCAGTTTCCTCCCACAGTCCAAAGATGTGCAGGTTAGGTGGATTGGCCATGCTAAATTGCCCATAGTGTTCAGGGATGTGTAGCTTAGGTGGGATGCACTGAGGTTCGGTGTGGACTTGTTGGGCTGAAGGACCTGTTTCCACACTGTAGGGATTCTATGATTCTATTCTATGAAGGAGATCTATTCAAAGACCAAGAGGCAGAAAAAACAGTAACGAGTTTGAAGCTGATGATATCCTCAACCAAGTTGCAGCTTTCGACACAAGTGCTCTTGATATCATCTTGCAACACTATCTGTTGCTGTATCATCACACCTCCAACCCATTGGGCGGTTGTTAAAGCAATCCGAGATGGAACCTCCGCTGAAACACTCGTATACAGTGATGAAGCATTCTTGACACAAATCCACAACCTCATCACCCTTGTCTAGAAGGAAAGGAGCATGCTGATCTCAAAGACATCATAACTGAGATCACATTCAAAGAAGCAGACGGGTCCGGCTGTTGAAAATTATAGAGGGATTGTCTGCCTAGGGAAAGAATATCATGAAATTCCTCCTCAATTGTCTTCTCACAGTGGCTAAAGAATCTTGCCCCGAATATCAATGTGGCTTCTGCCTATCAAGAGGCACAGTAGTCATAGTTTATAATGCGTGACAAATCCAAGAAAAGTGCAGGGAACAGCATTAATCTCTGCACATGGCCTTCTTTGAGCTCACAAATGCCTCAAACAATGAAATGAGCGGGATTGTGGAATATTCTCCTCAAATTAGCAGAAACACGTCACCAACTTCCACTTGCTCTATCTTGACATGCAAGCCTTGATCCTCACCAGAGATCCACCACAGACCCCAACAGGAGTGCAAACTGGAGTCAAGCAGGGCTGCATCATTGCACAGACACTTCTCCATCTTCTATACGCATCAGAAACATGGATTATGCACCGCAGACACCTCAAATCCCTGAGGAGTTATCACCAGCATGGCCTATCCACTGGCAGTGTAGGCATAACAACGTGAGCGTCTTCTCCTCAGCCAATATCACCAGTATCGAGGCACTGGTCAATCATGATGAACTGTCCCAATGGCTCTCCCACTTCTTTTTTCCAGTGATAGTGATTGTTTTAGGTTCTTCACTAGCTTTTGCTTTGTTTTTGCTCCTTGACACAATACTTCTACGCTGGTTACCAACCGACAGTGTATCCTTTGCTAGTGTGCTTCCTCCTCAATGGAACAATTCATAATCATATTCAGTTCTTATTGAGTTGTGAAATACCTCTTAGAGGGAAGAGGTTCTTGCAGTCAGCATTGCCTTGGAGCAGAGTGTCCTGCTCATTCGGCAGAAAAAAAAATGACATCCCAGGAAAACTGGTGCGGTCTTACCTTACTGCAACATTAGAAGTTCCAAGGGATAGAGCTGATTGGTAAGTAGTAGGGTAAGGTCAGGTAAATATTTACAACTTTTATCACTTATAGTTTTTAAGGTCTTTTTGTGATTTATACTTTCTAAGGGCTGTATTCTGTAGTAATAAGAAACAGGAAAGAAAGGCCCTGGACAAATTGATATTATTTGATATTAAGCATCCATGATATCACAAATGCATCAGATCTAAACTCTGTAGTCCTGCCATATCCAGTCATGAATGGTGGTGGACAATTAAACAATTCATTGGAGGAGGAGGCTCCACAAATATCCCCATCCTCAATGATGGAAAAGTCCTACATATCAAGACAAGACTGTTGCATTCACAGCAATCTTTAGTCAGAAGGGCCAAGTGAATGTCCATCTCAGCTTCCTCCAGTGGTCCCCAGCATCACAGGCACCAGTCCGTTAGCCAATTCTTTTCATGCCATGTGATAGCTGGGAGACACTGGGTAGTACAAAGGCTATAGGCCCAGACAACATTCTAGCAATAGCACTGAAGATTTGTGTTCCAGAACTTAACGCTCCCCTAGCGAGGTTCTTCCAGTACTGTTACAACACTGGCATCTAGTCGACAATGTGGAAAATTGTGAAGGTATATCCTGTACGGAAAAAACAGAACAAATCCAACTGACCAATTACTGCTCTATCTGTACACTTTACCATCAGTGAAGTGACAGAAGGGCTCATCAATAGTACCAATAGAATAACCTACTCCATGATGCCAATTTTGGGGTTCCATCAAGACTACTCAGCTTCTGACCTCGTTATAGCCTTGTTTCCAATGTGGACAAAAGTACTGAAGTCCAGAGGTGAGAGTGACAACCTTTGACGTCATGGCCAAATTTGACTGACTGTGGTATCAAGGAACCAGAGCAAAACTGGAATCAATAGGAATCAAGGGGTAAGCTCTCTGCTGGTTGGATTCTCACCTGGCACATAGGAAGATGGTTGCGGTTGCTGGAAATCAGTATTGCCACTTGTTGGCCCAAGCTGGATATTATGCAGATCTTGTTGCATTTGAACATGGATTCCTTCAGTACCTGAAGACTCAAATGACACTGAACGTCGGCTAACATCTCTACTTAGAGTCATACAGCATGGAAATAGACCCTTTGATCAAACCAGTCCATGCCGAACATAATCCCAAAATAAACTAGTCCCACCTGCTTGCTCCTGGTCCATATACCTTCAAACCTTTCCTATTCATGTACTTATCAAAGTGTCATTTAAATGTTGTAACTGTGCCCACATTCATCACTTCCTCAGGAAGTTCATTCCATGTGCGAACCACCCTCTGTGTAAAAAATTTGCCTCTCATCTTTTTTAAATCTCACTCCTCACATCTTAAATATATGCCGCTATTCTTGAAAGCCCCCACACCCTAGGAAAAAGACACCTACCATATACCCCTCATGATTTTGAAGGTCATTGATGAAGCAGCTGAAAATGGTCGGGCCTAGGACACTACCCTGAGGAACTCCTGCAGAGATGTCTACAGATGAGATTACTGACCTCCAAAAACCACAACCATCTTCCTATGCACTAAGGAGGACTCCAAATAGCAGAGAATTTGCCCTCGATTCTCAATGACTCCAGTTTTGCTGGGGATCCTTGATGCCACAGTCAGTTGAATGTTGCCTTCATGTCAAGCGTTGTCATTCTCCACTCACGTCTGGAATTCAGCACTTTTTTTCTATGTTTGAACCAAGCCAGTAATGAGGTAAGGAGCCGAGTGCCCCTGACAGGACCCAAACTGGGCATCCCTGAGCAGGCTATAGCTGAGCAAGTGCTGTTTCATAGCACTGTTGATGACACCTTCCATCACTTTACTGATTATCAAAAGTAGACTCATGGAGTTGTAAGTGGCGAAGTTGGATTTGTATACGAAATTTTTTCACATTGGCCAGTAGATGCCAGAACAGCTCGGTTAGGGGAGTGGTTAGTTCTGGAGCACAGGTATTCAGTACTTTTGCCAGAATTTTGTCAGCATCCATAGCGTTTGTGGTATCCAGTGTCTCCAACCATTTCTTGATATCACATGGAGTGAATTGAACTGGCTGAAGACTGGCATCTGCGAGGTTGGGAACCACTGGAGGAAGTCAAGCTGGATGATCCACCCGGCGCTTCTGGCTGAAGATTGCTGCAAATACTTCATACTTATCTTTTGCATTAAGAGATAACAACGTGTAGAGCTGGATGAACACAGCAGGCCAGGCAGCATCAGAGGAGCAGGAAGGCTGATGTTTCTGGCCTAGACCCTTCTTCTAGGCCAAAACCGTCAGCCTTCCTGCTCCTCTGATGCTGCCTGGCCTGCTGTGTTCATCCAGCTCTACACGTTGTTATCTCAGATTCTCCAGCATCTGCAGTTCCTGCTAGCCCTTATCTTTTGCATTGATGTGTTGGGCTCTTCCAATATTGAGGGTGGGGATATTTGTGGAGCCAGCGCCTGAAGTAAGTTGTTTAGCTCCTCCATTTTTCGCGACTGGATGCAGCAGGGCTGATACACTGGCTGTGTGATCACTCAGCTCTATCACTTGCTGCTTATGTCAATTGGCACAAAAGTAATTATTTTAGTAGTGGATGAATTAATCACCCCAATGGATGTAAATGGATATGGTATAGTTGGGATTATGGAAACATACTTCTGGGTGCTCAGGGATAGGAACCGAACATCCAGAAGTATTCAATATTTTACGAAGAACAAATGGAAGGTAAAAGGAGGTGAACGTGCATTACTGGTTATAGAAGATACAAACACAATATTGAAGAAAGATATTAGTTCAGACAATGTAGAATCTGTGTGGGTAGAACTGAAAAATACCAAGGAGCATAAATTATTCAGTGGGAGGGTGCGTATAGACCACCAAACTGTGATACTGGAAATGGTATTGGACAAGAAATTAGAGATACATGCAGTAGAGGAACATCTGTAATTATGGGTGACTTTAATCTGCACATAGGTTGGGCAAATCAAATTAGTCACAGTGCTGCAGAGTAGAAATTTCTGGAGTGTATACGGAATGGTTTTCTGGATCAACACATTAAGGAACCAACTAGAGATCACAGAACACAGAACAATACAGCGCAGAACAGACCCTTCGGCCCTCGATGTTGCGCCGGCCTGTGAACTAATATAAGCCCACCCCCTACACGATCCCATCATCATCCATATGTTTATCCAAGGACTGTTTAAATGCCCCTAATGTGGCTGAGTTAACTACATTGGCAGGCAGGGCATTCCACGCCCTTACCAGTCTCCGAGTAAAGAACCTGCCTCTGACATCTGTCTTAAATCTATCAGCCCTCAATTTGCAGCTATGTCCCCACGTACTCGCCGACATCATCATCCTAGGAAAAGACTCTCACTGTCCACCCTATCTAGTCCTCTGATCATTTTGTATGTCTCTATTAAATCCCCTCTTAGCCTTCTTCTCTCCAATGAGAACAGACCCAAGTCCCTCAGCCTTTCCTCATCAGGCCATCTTCGACTCCGTATGATGCAATAAGGAATAATTGGTAATGTAGTTGTGAAGCATCCTTAGAGATGAGCGACCATAATGTAATTCTTCCACAAGATGGAGTCAGGTAGTTGATTCTGAGACTAGGATCCTGAACCCTAATAAGGGAAACTACGATGGTATGAGGTGAGAGTTGGCTATAATGGATTGGGAAATGTTACTGAAAGGAATGACATTGAATGTTTGACATTGCTTATTCAAAGAGTGAATGGGTGAACTACAAAAACTGTTTATTCCTGACTTGCGCAAGCGTGCAAAGAGAACAGTGGCCAAACCACAGCTTGTCAGGGAAGTTAGAGGTAGTATTAGATACAAAGAAGAGGCATACAAAATAGCAGGAAATAAACACTAGACCTGAGGATTGGGAACAATTTAGAGATCAGCAAAGGAAGACCAAGGGATTGATTTAGAAGGGAAACAAGGGTAAGCTTGTAAGGAACACAAGAACTGACTGTAGAAGTTTCTATAGGTATGTACAGTGAAAAAGATTGGTGAAAACTAAATGGTGGTCCCTCACAGTCAGAAATTTATAGTGGGGGACAAAGAACTCAACAAACTAAATTTATAATTCAGTTCCATCTCTATAAAGGAGGATACAAATAATGTAGCAGAAATGATGGGGAACACAGGGTTTAGTGAGAGGGAGGAACTGAAGCAAATCTGTATTAGTTGAGATATGAGGATAGGGAAAACTACTGGGATTGAAGGCTGATAAATAACTATGGCATGATAATCCAAATCCCAAAGTACTTATGGAAATGACCCTAGAAATAATCGATGCATTTGTAGTCATTTTCCAAGATTCCTATACTCTGGAATAATTCCTATAGATTGAAAGGTAGCTAATGTAACTTCACTATTTAAGAAGGGAGGTAGAGAGAAAACAGGGAACTACAGACCAGTGGGGAAGATGCTAGAGTCCATTATTAAAGATTTTATAGTGAAGCACTGAGAAAACAATGGTAGAGGCAGCATGGATTTACAAAAGGAAATCATGCTTGACAAATCTATTGGAATTCTTCAAGAAATACATGTTAGAGTTAATCAGGGGAGTTCATGGATGTGGTTTATTTGGACTTTCAGAAGGATTTCGATAAAGTCTCACGTAAGAGGTCTAGTGGGATACCACAGGGTTCAATAATAGGATTGCAGCTATTCACAATACATGTTAATGATTTAGATGAGGAAACTAAATAAACGATACAAAGTTGGGTTGAAGGGTAAGCTGAGAGGAGGATAGACATGTTGCAGTATGATTTGGACGGGCTAAGTGAATGGGCAAAATACATGGCAGATGCAGCTAAAAAATGTATAAATGTGAAGTTATACACTTTGGTATCAAAAATAGGAAGGCAGATTATGATTTGAATGGTTCTAAATTGAGAGAGGGGAATGTTCAATGAGACATGGGTGTCACTGCCAGTAAGTGTACAGGTGCAGCAGATAGTAAAGATAGTAAAGAATCTGTATGTTTACCTTCATAGCAAGAGGTTCTTAGTACAGGAACAAGAATGTCTTGCTGTAATTATACAGGGCACCAGTGAGGCTACACCTGGAATATTACATGTAATTTTAGTCTCCTTATCTCAGGATGGGTGTTATTTCTATAGAAGTAGTGCAATAAAGATCTACCAAATTGATTCCTGGGTTAGTAGGATGGATGTTCCTAATGGTCAGGAGTCCAGAACCAGTTGTTTTAGTTTAAGGATAAGGGGTAAACATTATAAGACTGAAATGAGGAGAAATTGCTTCACCCAGAAAATGGTGAGCCTGTGGAAAGCAGCTGAGGCCAAAACATTACATGTTTTGATGAAGGAGGTAGATATAGCATTTATGGTTAAAGAGTTTATAAGACAATGGCGAAATTAGGGTATTGAACCCAACGATCAGCCATGATCATAATGAATTACAGCGTGGGCAAATTGCCAGCTCCTGCTCCAAAATACTTTGTTTCGATGGTAACAACTGCTTTTCTACCAAATTCCCTTTAACCTTTTTACCAAATGCACTTCAGCCAACTCTGAATTGTTACCAAACCTTGCAATTGCTTTATGTTTAAGATACACTCTCAAACTGAAAGTGAAAATCGCCAGAAGTTGTATTAAGATATCTTTGCCTTGAAGCTCCTTTACTATATGGTCTTTGATTAATCTAGTTGCATTACACATTACTAGATCTAAAATTTCTGATCCTGGTAGACTGGAGAATGTACTGTTCTAAGAAACAGTCCAAAATACACCCAACAAACTCATCCTCTAAGTTGTTTTTGCTAAACTGACTTTTCCAATTGATGTGAAGATTAAAGCTGGCTCACTTAGCTGGATGGCTGGTTTGCGATGCAGAGTGATGAAAACATTATTGATTAATTCCTGCACTAGCTGAGGAGATCACAAAGGACTCTCCTTCTGAACCTCTCCCCTCACCAGAGACATGCTAATCCTCAGATTAAACCAACTCCAGGTGTCCCTCTTTCTCTAGGAGAGAACAGCCTTATGGTCTAGTAGGACTATGGTGACTTACGCATTTCTTTACTAATGGTTACTCTGGTTATCATCACCCTTATCACAACCTTGCACTATTGCCTTGTCCTTCAAGTTTCTAAATCCCCTTATGTGAATCCTCCCCACTATTTAGCTTAAGGCCCTCCCTAAACATGATTAATCAATAGTAGGTAGATTCAAATGCTAAAAACTTTGATGTGCATTCCCTAGAATTCCCTAACATCAGATTTTAAGGTCACAATTTGTGTTTTCTTTTGTCAAACTTCTATAATTTGGAGACTAATGAACTTTGACTAAATTTCCCTTCCAAATGGAAAGGGCTCAAACACCTTATTTCTTCTGCTGAATAACTAAATGCCTCTAATCAAACTACATCTGTCCATTTGTAACCATGGTGCTCCAGCTTCCTTTGCCCAAGGAAGGCTTTGATACAGCTAAGCACACCATCTCCACTGTTTAGCTCAAAAAGGTTCTTTTTTTATCTTTATTCATTCACAGGATGAGGGCGTCGCTGACCAGCCAGCATTTCTTGCCCATCCTGAATTGCCCAGAAGACAGTTAGGAGTTAACTGCATTGCTGTGGGTCTGGAATTACATGGAGGGCAGCGGATAGCAGTTTCTTCCCCTAAAGGATATTAGCGAACCGGGTGGGGTTTTCCAACAATCGACAATGGATTCATTTTTAATTCCAGGTACATACTGAATTTAAATTCTACCAACTGCTGTGGTGGGCTTCAAACCTGTGACCCCACAACATTTTCTAGGTCTCTGGGTCAACATTCCAGCGATAATCCAACTAGGCCACCGCTTTCCCTAATAAACTCTTGCTTGATGATATTTTTCCAATTTATTTAGTACAGGCTCAATTTCACATTTTGTGTTGAAGCGCTGGCTCTTGATTGAGCCTGGTACATTCTCTAGCACCAAATTGTGACAATTATGTAAACAATTATGTGATACCTGCAACTTCTGAACACTTTTTTTTAAGTAAAAGAAATACACCAGAAGAGGTTTATTTTGCTCTGTTTAAAACAGAGCAACAGAAGGCACTTCACTAAAGCATGATCGCATAGTCATAGAGATCTACATCACAGAAAAAGCCCTTTCAGCCCTTCAAATGTGTGCTGGTCAAACACAAACTCAACTATTCTAATCCCATCTTCCAGCACTTGGCCCATAGTCTTGTATGCTTTGGCATTGCAAACGCACATTTAAATGCAAGCATCAGACATGCATTAGTCATTTAAGATGGGTAACTAAACATTTCACTAATGGGGTGGACTTCAGTCAGTTCAGTGAGGCGAGCAGGCAATTAATAGGAGGAAGAAAGCTTTTAAACACATGATAGAAAATGGCACAGAATTAATCATAAATTTAATGACAAAAGTAATACGGTAAAGTTGACTTCATTGAAGAGTTTAATGGAATGGCGGAGACATGCCAGTTGACAGGAAGAATAAGGAGAAACAAAAGTTATGGTTGTGTGTTCTTAAGGTATTGTGGCATAGGAGTCTTTCAGCTCACTGACCGTATTATGACTCTTGTTACAGCAATGCAGTCTGATGGAGCAAACAGACAGGAACTGTTCCTAGTGGCAGAAGTGATAGGAACTAGAGAACACAGATTTAAGATGCTTGGCAAAAGCACCAGAGAGGAGGTGAGAAGCATTACATAGCTACCTGTGGTTATCTGGAGTACACGCTAACAGCAGCTTCAACATTAACTGTCCAAAGAAAATTAGAGTCATAGAGTCATACAGCATAGGAACTGGCCCTTCAGCCCAACATGTCTATGCCAAACAACAAACACCAAACTACATTAATCCTTTTTATCTGCACCTGGTCAATAGTCTACTATGCCTTGGCATTTTAAGTTCTTAGCCAGAGGCTACTTAAATGTTGCAAGGGGATGTGCTTCCTCCACCCTCTTGAACAGCATGTTCCATATTTCTCCCACTGTCTGGGTGAAAAAGTTCCCTCATATCTCCTCTAAACCACTTGGTGCTCAGCTTAAACTTATACCCTCTGGTCTTAGACACAGTGCCAAGCATAAGAAATTCTCATGATCCATTCTGTCTCTACTTCTCATAATTTTGTATACCTTAATCAAATCCCCCTCCCCTCAGCCTCCTCTGCTCCAAGGAAAGCCAACCCAGACTATCCAGCCCCTCTTCATAAATTCCAAAAAATGAAAAGAACTGCAGGGCTGTAGGGAAAGATCAGGGAGTGGAACCAATTGAAAACCTCTTTAATGGGCAGGCCCAAGTTCAACAGGTTGCATTGTTTTATGAACACAAAGTATTTATACTTGGGGGATAATAGATCGTAGATCCTTTGTTGGGTACAACATTTAACAATAATAGCAGTGCAGTGTACAGATTAGCTCTATTGCTCAGTGTTACCTGGGGATTGTTCGCCTCAGCAAGCTTGCACTGTCGAAGGAAGAGTTTCAGATTCCCCCAGTTGAGATAAGGCAGCAGAACCATAGGCCGCTCACCATCTTCTATGCAAACATGGTTGATAGGCAGCAGGTTTCTAATCAGAAAAACAGCAAAACATTAGTTGCTAAAAAACAGCATCTTTCTAATCCTATTTTCCAAATTAGCTTACTGTAGGCATTAAACTCGTGCAACAGGTGAGAACAGTTAGAGCTATATAACATAAAAGACTCAAATTTAAAATTCAACTTATGAAGAAACGAAGAAAATAACAGCAAAGAAATGAAATCAAACACCGGTGTTAATATTCGTGGAATATTGCATAGTTCCTCTCATTGAACCTGAACCAGATTTCTCAGGTTATTCTGTAGTACGTAATTATATTACGTCACCAAAACAATTCAGTCCTTGTTTCGGATTAGGATTCATGCCTCACTCAACCATCATTTGTATTCATTCACAACTTAGTTGATGACATAGAAAGCCACATATCCAGATTTGCACAATGATGCAGATGTAGGCAGCCCCATAAACAGCATAGATAGAAGTGTAAAGTTACAGATATTGATGTAGTACGTTACTAACAAAACTGTAAAATGAATTATACTGTAGATAAATGCAAAATCATGCATTTAGATCTTGAAAATGATGGAACTGGGTACTTTCTAAAAGGTGTAAAGCCAGAAACAGTAGCAGTCCAAAGCAACAAGGAACAAGGATCATTAAAACGTAACAAACAAGTCAGAAAATAAAATTTAAAAAAGGCTAATAAAAAAGGCTGGTCTTTGTCTTGAGGGCCAGAATGCAAAAGGGTAGAAGGTAACACCTTTAGCCACAAACTTCTGGTCAGTCTACACCTGGAAAAGTCTGAGCAGTAGTGGACAAGACACTTATAAAAAGGATATACCAGTCTTGGATGAAGTTCGGTACAGATTTTGGGAATTGGGATCACTATGGTTTGGGGCTGAATGACCTCATTTTATTAAGATCATTCCCACATTGTGAAGGTCATTGCAGAAAGTTTCATGTCCCTGCTCTGTTACTGTAGACCTGCAAGCTTACTTAAATAGAAAATCTTATGGACTACAAGGGTTAAGCTCTGGGATAAGACTAACCAAAAGAGGGTTCTTCTTAATTTAGAAAAGCAAGAAGTGAATTGATTAAAGTTTTCAAACTATGAGCAGGAAGAGTTTGAACAGTTTCATCCAATGTATTCTATTTCTGGTTCTGGTTCTTAGGGTGTCTGGGACTAGAACATGTTCTAAAAATTACAGCCATACCATTTAAACGTGAAGTCAGGGAACACGTAAAAGGTCATTGAAGTTTGGAAGTCTCTTCAAATGATGCAATTGATGATTATGTGTTTATAGATCCTCCAGAATCTATCATACATCCAGAATTCACATATTTCACCATAAACTCCAACAAATTATCTATAGCTTCTTGCAGCTGTCAACACAGGTAGACAATGTGGTGAAGGAGGCATACTGGATGCTTGCCTTCATTAGCCAAGGTACAGAATACAGGAGCAAGGAAGTCCTGTTGCAACTTCATAAAATATTGGTCAAGCCACAGATGTAAAGCTATGTGCAGTTCTGGTCACCACACTATCTGAAGGGCATGATTGCACTGGAGAGGGTGCAGAAGAGATACACCAGTTGTCTGGATTGAAAAATCTCAGTTATGTGGAGATACTGGATAGGCTGGGCTTGTTTTCCTTGGAGCAAAGGAGGCTGAGGGAGGATCTTATTGAGGTAGACAAAATTATGAGAGAGGTGTAGACAGGATAGACCATTTCCCTACAGCAGATATGTCTAAGACCAAAAGGCACAAGTTTAAGAACAAAGAACAAAGAAAATTACAGCACAGGAACACGCCCTTCGGCCCTCCAAGCCTGCACTGATCCAGATCCTCAATCTAAACCTGTTGCCTATTTTCCAAGGATCTGTATCCCTCTGCTCCCTGCCCATTCATGTATCTGTCTAGATACATCTTAAATGATGCTATTGTGCCTGCCTCTACCACCTCCGCTGGCAACACGTTCCAGGCACCCACCACCCTCTGCGTAAAGAACTTTCCATGCATATCTCCCTTAAACTTTTCCCCTCTCACCGTGAAATCGTGACCCCTAGTAATTGAGTCCCCCACTCTGAGAAAAAGCTTCTTGCTATCCACTATCTTGCTATCTACTTAAGATGAGGAGCAAGTGGTTCAGAGGCGATCTGACACTTTTTTCACCCAGAGGATGGTAGATCGTTGAAACGTGCTGCCCGAAGGGTAGTGGAGTCAGGCACACTTGTAACGTTTAAGAAGCATCTGGATGAATACTTAAAATGCACAGTAGGCTATGGATCAAATGCAAGTAAATAGGATTAGTATAGTTGATGTTTGTTGGTCAGCATAGATTTTTCTTTCTTTTTTCATTATTCATTCACAGGATGAGGGCATCGCTGGCTAGGTCATCATTTACTGCCCATGTCTAATTGCCCAGAGGGCAGTTATGAGTTAACCACATTGCTATGGGTCTGGAGTCACATATAGGCTAGACCAGGATGGATGGCAGTTTCCTTCCCTAAAGGGCACTAGTGAAACAATTGGGTTTTTCCAACAATTGACAATGGATTCACAGTCATCACTAGACTCTTAATTCCAGAAATTTATTGAATTCAAATTCCATCATCTACTACGGTGGGATTCGATCCTAGATCTCCAGAATATTACGTGGGTTTCTGGATTAACAATCCAGCGATAACACCATTAGGCCATTGCCTCCCCACTAGAATGGTGACGTGGTGTTTTATGCTATAGGACTCTTTCACTTTTTAACTGATAACTTCCTTGAAGCCTGCAGATGCCGAATGACTCTCTCTCTTTTCTGATAACTTTTGGAAGGCTGTTAACATGAAGAAGTGGGGTGAAAATCATTTCAAGTTGGTTTGCACTGTGGCCAGAACAGATACTTTGTATTCAACGATTAAGTTCCTTGCCTATCCTGTCAATGTTAAAGGCTATGACTGCAATAATCACACTAAAAGGTTTATTCAATTTTCAATCCTTAAACAATGTAGTTATTGCTGGCATTCAATAACTTCCAACAAAAATATTTGAGGATGTTTTTCAAATAATTCATGCAAATAGTGAATTCAAAGATTAGACAGTATTTCACATTTAAGTCTTTGCAGTTACTTCACGGATGCTCTAGAATTACATTATTCACTACATAGTTCACAATTCAAGTAACTCAAAGATGTTTGCAATACCTACATGGACAAGAATCTGGCTTTGTCATATCCGCGCATTTTGAGCCCCTAAGATTTTGCATTCTTTTCAATTAATAGAATGAAACGATGACTGATGATCTACTCCATCAGGTTATCAACCAAAAGTCAAGGACTAACATATACCACATCACCTCAGCTTGCACTTGGCTACAGTCAGGATATGATTACAGGTCATGAATTTATTTGTAAAATGTTATTGTAGCAAACTATGCGCCATATTTCTCTGTAAAACAACTATGACTGCAGCTCAAATGCAACTCATTTGCTATGAAATGCTGTGGAACTTCCATTGACAATCTTTCCTTTTAATTGGCTTTTTCTTTAACTGTCAGTGACGTGTGATGTGTGCTGTGTACTCAACTGCAGGCTCTCGGTTGTCCCTGCCAAATATTTGGAACCCAAGAGGTCACTCTCTTGTGCTGTACTGCAAACATTCATCCAAAAACAGGCAATAAAAATGACGTCAAAAGATTCTTTGACAGCTATTTCAGGGTCACAATACTAATTTTCACTCACCTAATGTGGATGTCAGGCAAACAATATTATCAAAGTAAGGCAGTGGAAGGGTGAGAGAGAAGTAGACTGGAGGGCTATGAGTTTACATGTGGAACCTGATGGTGTGTCTGTGGCTGATGGCACCGAGGGGGAATGACTAGACAAGAAATAGGAGGAGTGGACAGATCATCGTACTCTCCTACAGGATAGGATATAAAGATTTGGCAGATGTTTCTCCATCTACAACTGGATAGATAGTACTGAAAAGTTTCCATCTTCACCACTATACTGAGTTTTGTACTTTCTCCTGGCAGAGAAACTAGAATTAAAAGTCATTTTCAAGGTGCATAATATTGCGCCAGCACGTATTAACACATGGCTTCTGTTTCACAATCAAATTAATGTGACAATCTCTCACATTTATTACCTGTATGTAATTTAAACCATCAACAAACATAGCAAATAAAGAATTCTCCTGCCTGGAATTACATTTATAATGCATTTTGGCTGTGGCCACGCGACAGGAGCCAGTTTTACAAGTGACTGGCACCTTGACAACCAGACAGAAATCTATATGTGAAGAGGAAAAATATTACACTCTGCAGTGCAGGCTTTCAGAGCTAGTACTAAAAATCAGAATGCTTAGGAATATAACGACAGGATTTGTTTATTTAGTCCTTTAGGCCTATCCCAAATTTCAATGAGACCACATCCGACCTGGAAACAAAATCCATAAACTTCTTTTCTCATCACCCCACCACAACCTCTCCAACAGTCGTCAAAATTGTTTGATAAACAAAAATGTATCAACCTTCGTTCTAACAAGTGATCGAATATCAACAGTCACTTTCCAAAGAGAGCTTCAATTTCTGTTACTTTTCATGTACACAATTTTGGAGTCTTTTCTAATTTCACTTCTAAAAGGGTGAAATTTAGTTTTTTTTTAATGTTCAGCCCATGCCCCTTAGTCTTAAACTTCCCAACTGGTGGAAATAATTTACCAACCCCTGTTCTGTTCCCTTCCTTATTTTGCACAGTAGGATTACACCACCTTTGACTGGTGGAAATACTCAACAGATCTGGCAGCATTGACTGTTGTGACAGAAACAGAACTAAATAGCAGAATTTTCCAGGTCTGCAAGAGACAACATACAAAAGGCCTGGACAATGAGGTGGGTAGTTGCTAGATCGGATACTTGATGCCTTCCAACCTCCATTCAAGTAAGTTCTAGGCAGGAATGCCAACAGGCGAATTTCCTGCTCTGACTCCACTCAGGATTCTGATTGTCCAACAACTACAATGCCTGTGATGTCACTGCAGCAACGCTGCAGGATTAGTGTAATGGCTTCATGCTTAATATTTATTTAGTGTAAGAGCCCAGTGGCCCTGAAATGAATTAGCAAACTACTGACCCACAGGAGCGTTCAGAGAAAGTTCTTGGCTCACAATTCACCACCTCAGTCCCTAGGTAAAGTGGTGAACAACGCAGCAAGGGAAGCAATAAGTGGGGTAGCAAGCGAAAGGCTGCAACAATGAATGCACTTCTTCCGGTTCAGTGCAGTGATGTGATGTGACAACAGTACTGACTCCTTGTTCAAGTGTACACCATGTTATGTATCATCACAGAATTTGCACCAGTGGTTCAAGATTACATTTCATAATTTGAATCCTGCTTGTGGAAAAAGAAAGACTCATTTCTCCTAATTTTCTAATCATCTCTAATTCTGACCAGCCTGCATTTGGCTTCAGCATAAATTATAAATAATAAAGTTTCCAGTATTAATCTCAATGGCATTCCACTTAACTCCTCGTAACCATTTCTCAATATTTTATACTTCTGTCAGTTTTTTTAATTATCATAGGCAGAAAACAATTTGTCCTTGCTTAACCTTAATGTGCCTGAAACACAAACTCAGATCAGTGCCTAATCCGGCACCTTCCTGTTCGAAGGCTACTAGCAATGTTAAAAGATTCATTTCTTAAAATGAGTGGTATTTATAATACTAAACAACAGTGAAGAAAGACTTATAAGCAAATATAAAGTGTGGCTGGTGGGTGTAATAAAAATAATTAATACCTTCCCAGTTTATGTAAAGAAAAATATTTCATCAGTAAATATCCTGTCACAAATTACACAGTACATAGCCCTTCTACACAGTACAAAGCCCACAGTGCAATTCCCTCTTAGATAACCTCCTAAAAACAAAAAACACAGAAAAGAAGCTGTGGTAAGCAATTCAGCCCACTATACCTGCTCTGCCATTCAATATGATAATGGCCGATCCTCTATCCCAATGCCATTCTCCTGCTGTCTCTCTATACCCCATGATACCTTTAGTGCCCAGAAATTTATTTCTTTACTAAATATATTCATTGACTTGGCCTCTGCAGCCTGATGTTGTAAAGAATTTCACAGGTTCAAAACCCTTTATATATCTATGAAATGCAGCTTTTCTACCATCTATTCTAATACCAGGTTTACCTGTGATGGAGACCACGCAGTTTGCAGCTTTCTGTCAACATCATAGTCACTTGTACTTCTGAAGCATGGTCTGTTAAGAAAAAGAAACAAAACTGAAAGTGCACTCTTGCACTTAGCATTAACATTGTTACCACTCTTATATTAAGAAAAAGTAAAAATACTGGAATATTAAAAGGCCTTTGTCCTGGGAAAGCAGGAACCAGCAAGTATGCTTCAAGCAGTTAATCTGAGGCATGTAGAGAAGTCATAAGGCATCAAGGAATCACAGAAATGATTGTTTAGACCGTTCAGAGAGAACAACACAGAAGGTTGATGACTCCTGTTTCCCTGCTGAAAGAAGCCAAACAATTAAAAATGGTTGCTGAACATCAAATACTTCAATCTCAGAATTAACTAACATATATTCAAAACTCTGTACTGAAATACACTGAAGGATCGATATATTCAATTATAATTGCATTTTTTAAAAATAACATCTGATGTTGTGCACACAATTTAAGTCTCCATATCTAAGATACTTGTTGTGGAGACTATACACAGAAGAGTCACTAGGTTAGTTTCTGGCATGAGAGAGCTGTTTTACCATGAGAAAGTGAATAAATGGGCCTGTATTTTCTGAAATTTCAAATAAAAGGTGATCACATTGAAACGTAAAAGGTTCAAGATTCTAAAGGGGCTTCACAGAGTAGACACAGAAGGTACTTTCTTGGTTATATAGTGTAGAACATAGCACTGCTTCAAAATAAGGAGCGAATCATTTAAGACTGAGGTGAGAAGCAATTTCTTTACTCAGATGGCTCATTATGTCTACACTGGTTCTCTGCATCAGCATCTTGACTCCCTAACATGTCCCTGCCCTTTTCTCATAATTCTGTAAATAATCCTATACATTATTTAAATAAGCAACTAATGCCTTCTTGAATACCTCAACTGAACCTGCCAACGCCATGATTACTGGTCATGCAATCAGATCCCTAACTCCTTCATGAAGGACAATTTTCTTGCCATGCTTTCTTCTTCTGAGAATCACCTCTCCTTCTCAATTTTTTTTTGAGAGTAGGAACAGCTTCTCTCCACCTGCTTTTACTTTGCAAACTTGCTTCATATTTGTTCTTAGCTGTATTCTCTTAATGGAGAGCAGTCCCATTTTCTCCAAACTATCCTTACACATAGAGTTAGAGAGCTTGAAATCTCACAATATTTTTGGCTCAGCTGTGAATTCCACAGGCTCACTGCTATCGAGGAAATGAAATTTCTTCTCATCTTATTCCTAAAAGGTTTACTCCCTTGTTCTTAAACTATGAGCAAATTATTCAAATGTTCACTGACTCAGAGCTCAGGCTTGCAGAGGGATCTGTGTATCCTAGTATTTGAATCACGAAAGGTCAGTTAGTAGGCAAAAAGAAGCAACTAATTAAAAAATTAAATAGAATGTTTTTGTTCTTGAAGGAAATTGAAAACAAACATAGGGACAATATACTTCAGTTCTACAGAGCACAGGTGAGACAACATCTGGAATACGGTGTATGGAATTCGTCACCTTACTTAAGGAAACATGTAAATGTGTTGGAAGCAGATCAGAACATGAGACAAACACCTGGAATGAGTGAGTTGTTGTATGAGGGAAAGGTTGCACAGGTTAGGTTTGTATCCATTGCAGCTCAGAAGAGAAGGGTATGACTTGAGTGAATCATGCAAGATCCTGACGGGTCTTTAAAGGGTGCATGCAGAAAGGATGTTTCCTTAAGACATTCTAAAATTGTAGACATTGCTTAAAATAAGGCTTTGCCCATTTGAAACAGATGTTGAGAAATTCCCTCCCAGTCACTCATAAGTCTTTAGAAGATTTTGTTTTAAAAGGTAGTGGCAGCAGAACCTTTGAAGATTTTCAAGGCAAAGGTGGATAGATTCTTGCTATGCAAAGGGCTGGAAGGTTATTGGGGAGTGTAAGTGTGGACTAATCAGATCATCTAGAATCTCAAAGAGTCATACAGCATAGAAACAGACCCTTCAAACCAACCAGTCCAGGCCAACCATAATCCCAAACTAAATTCGTCCCACCTGCCTGCTCCTGGTCCATATTTCTCTGAACATTTCTTATTCATTTATTTATCTAAATCTCTTTTTAGACACTGTAACTGTACCCACATCCACCACTTCCTCTGGAAGTTCATTCCACACATGATTCACCCTTTGCAAAAAAAAATTGCTCCTCGTGTCTTTTTTAAATCTTTCTCCTCAAAGTATGTCCCCCTAGTCCTGAAATTCCCCATCTTAAAGGAAAGAAAATGACCATTAACTCTCATTGTTTTATAAACTTCTATAAGGTCGCCTCTCAACTTGCTATGCTCCAGTGAAAAAAGTCCCAGTCTATCCAGCCCTTTATGACTCAAACTTTCTGTGCCTGGCAACATCCTGGAAAATATCTTCTCCAGCTTAATAATACCCTTCCTAAAACTGGGTGACCAGAACCAGATACAGTACTCCAAAAGAGACCTCGTCAATACCCTCTTTGACCTCAACATGACTTCCCAACCCCTATACTGAAAGGTCTGAGCAATGAAGGCAAGCGTGCCAAATGCCTTTTTAACCACTCTGTCTGTATGTGACACAATCTTCAAAGAATTATGTATCTGAACCCCTAGTCCCTCTGTTCTACATCACTATCCAAGGCCCTACCATTAATTGTATAAATCCTACCCTTGTTTGTTGTACCAAAGTGCAATACCTCTAGACTGAACTCCATCCGCCATTTTTCAGTCCATTGACCCACTTGATCGGGATTCATTTGTAATCTTAGAAAACATTCACTGTCTACTATGCTACCAATTTTGGTGTCATCTGCAAACTTACTCATCCAAATCATTTATATAAATGAAAAAAAAAGGACCCAGGACTGACCCCTGTGAAACACCACTGGTGACAGGCCGCCAGTCCAAAAAGCAACCCTCTATCACCACACACTGTCTCCTGCTATTAAGCCAAATATGTATCTAATTGGCAAGCTCACCCTGAATACCAGGTAACCTAACTTTACTAGTTAGTTCACCATGCTGAACCTTGTTTATTTGGACTTCAGTAAAGCCTCAATAGTATTTCCTGCTCGGTCTTCTCTCCTTTAAACTTCTCCCCTCTCACTTCAAGCCTATGCCCCTATTACCTGACATTTCCACCCTGGGAAAAAGACTTTGGCTATCCACCCTATCGATGCCTCTCATAATTTCATATAATTGTAT
Organism: Ginglymostoma cirratum; assembly: GCA_024137785.1. NCBI lineage: Eukaryota > Metazoa > Chordata > Chondrichthyes > Orectolobiformes > Ginglymostomatidae > Ginglymostoma > Ginglymostoma cirratum. The sequence goes on along the minus strand of JAHRHZ010000114.1, from coordinate 5,165,231 downwards.
CAGGTCACCCCTCAGCCTCCAAAGCTCTAGCAAAACAATCCAAGTTTGTCCAACCTCTCCTTTTTGCTAATATACTCCAATCCAGGCAACATCCTGATAGACTTCTTTTGCACCTTTTCCAAAGACTCCACGTCCTTCTGGTGACCAGAAATGCACAATACTCCAAATGTGGCCTAAGTGAAAGTTTGATACAGCTGTAACATGACTTGGCAACTTTTATGTTCATTGCCCTAAACATGGAAGGCAAGCATGTTGTATGCTTTCTTTACTATCTTATTGACTTGTGTTGACACTTTCAGATAGCTACGGTCTTATAGAAGATCCCTCTGTATATCAACGCTCCTAAGGGTAATGCCAGTTACTGCATACTTTCCTCTTGCATGTGACCTCTGAAAATGCATCACCTCAAATTTGCCCAGATTAAACTCCATCGGCCAATTTTTCCGATCAACTTTCCAAACGGTATATATCCTGCTGCAACCTTTGATAATCTACCTGACTATCCACAACTCTACAAATTTCATGCCACTTGCAAACTTACTAAGCAATCCACCTTCATTTTCTTCCAAATTATTTGTGTATATATTGTGATGATACTGTGCCTTTAAGAGATGTGCTCTGTCCTGTTTCCCTCGCAGAGGGGTGTTGTCACAGTACTGGCAATAACGCCTCCTTCTGACAAGCAGTTTGTAAAAAGCTCTGAATTCTCCCTGGGTGTGTTTTTTAAAGGAAGACAAAAGATCCATGAGTGGCTGGGGTCAGGGTCTCATAGACCCAAAAGGAGTCCAGTTTTGCTTTCAATACGTGGAGTACGTTTTTGCTAGCTGTGTAGCTGAATGGTTTTAGTTATTCATTCACAGGATGAAGATATCACTGGCTAGGCGAACATTTTATGCCCATCCCAGAAGCCCAGATAAGATGGCAGTTTCCTTCCCTGAAGAAAATTAGACCATAAGACCGGAAGGCATAGGAGCAGAAATTAGGCCATTCAATCACGGCTAATAAGTTTGTCAACCCCATTCTCTCACCTTCTCCGTGCAACCTTTGATCCCCCTTAAAAATCAGCAACCTATCTGTCTCTGTCTTTAATATATTCAATGACCAGACATCCACAGTCCTCTGTGGCAATGAATTCCACAGATCCACCACTCTGGCTGAAGAAGTTTCTTCTCATCTCCATTCTAAAGGATTTTCCCCTTAATCTAAGGCTGCGTCCTCAGTCCTAGTCTCTCCTGCCAATGGAAACATCTTCTCAACATCTACTCTACCCATGCCTTTCAGTATTCAGTAGGTTTAGATCCTATTAGATGCCCCCTCATCCTTCAAAGCTCCATTGAGTAATGACCTAGAATCTACAAATATTCCTCAAATGTTAAGCCTTTCATTGCTGAAATCATTCTTGTGAACCTCCTCTGGACCCACTCCAGGGCCAGTACATCTTTCCTTAGATATGGGGCTCATATCTGGTCTGACCACAGTCTTATAAAGCCTCAGAGGTACATCCCTGCTTTTATATTCTAGTCCTCTTGAAATAAATTCCAACATTGCATTTGCCTTCCTATCTATCAACTCAACCTGCTAGTTAACCTTAAGAAAATCTGGAGTAGGACTCCCAAGTCCCTTTTCACTTCAGATTTCTGAACCTTCTCGCCATTTAGAAAATAGTCTATGCCTCAATTCTTCCCATTGAAGTGTATGACCTCACACTTTCCCAAGTTGTATTCCATCTGCCACTTCTTTGCCCACTCTAACCTGTCTAAATCCTTCTGCAGTCTCCTTGCCTCTTCAATACTACCTGTCCCTCTACCTATCTTTGTAGCATCTGCAAACTTAGCCAGATTGTCCTCATTCCTTCAGCTAGATGTATAAAGTGAAAAGCTGTAGCCCTAACGCTGACCTTTGCAGAACACCACTGGTCACCAGCTACCATGCTAAGAAGGAACATTTTATCCCCAATCTAGTAGCTTGCCTCTAACATCATGTGCTCTTATCTTACTCAGCAACCTCATGTGTGGCACCTTGTCAAAGGTCTTCTGGAAATCCAACTAGATAACATCCATTGGCTCTACTTTGTCTAACCTAATCATTATCTCCTCAAAGAATTCTAACTGATTTGTCAGACATGACCTGTCCTTGATGAAGCCATGATGACTTTGCCCTATTTTAACATACACTTCCAAGTATTCAGAAATCTCATCCTTCCCAATGGACAACAAGATCTTTCCAACGACCGAGATTGTAATTTCCCGTCTTTTCCCTTACTCCCTTCTTAATCAGTGGGTTACATTAGCAATTTTCCAGTCCTCTGGGGCTCTCCGACTCCAGTGATTCCTGAAAGATCACCACTAAAGCCTCTACTATCTCTTCAACAATCTCCTTCAGAACTCTGGGGTATAATCCATCTGGTCCAGGTGATTTATATACGTTCATACCTTTCAGTTTTTCTAGCACCTTCTGCCGGGCGATTGTCACTATACTCACCTCTACTCCCCTGATTTCTCTTGAATTTTGGGGATGTTACTCGTGTCTTCCACAGTGAAGACTGATGCAAAGTACTTGCTCATTTCCTCCGTCATTTCTTTGGTCCCCATTACTACTACTCAAGTGTCATTTTCCAGCGGCTCAATGTCCACTTTTGCCTCTCATTTGCCCTTCATATATCTAAAGAAACTCTTGCAATCTTCTTTTATATTACCAGCTAGCCCCTTACCCTCATATTTAATCTTCTCCCTTCTTATTTCATTTTCAGTTGTTTTCTGTTGGTCTTTGTAGGCTTCCCATTGCCCTTCAACATATTATATACTTTCTCTTTTGCTTTTATGTTGTACCAGATTTGCCTTGTCAGCCACGGTTGTCTCATCTTCCATTTAGTATGCTGCTTTTTCCTAGGGATGAATTTTTGCTGCCTTCCGAATTACTCCCAGAAACCCATCACTGCTGTTCCACTGCCTTTCCTGCTGGGCTCCTCTCCCAGTTAATTCTGGGCAGCCCCACTTCACGCCTCTGTAGGTGCCTTTATTCAATTGCAACACCATTACATCTGATTCCAGCTTCTCCTCTCAAACTGCACAGCAAATTCTATCATTTTATGGTCACTGCCTCCTAAGGATTCCTTCACCCCAATCCCCCTTTTCAAGTCTGCCTCATTGTACCACACTAAATCCAGTAGTGCTGTTCCCAGTGGGTTCTACCACAAGCTACTACAAAAAGCCATCTCATAGACATTCCACAAATTCATTTTCTTGTGATCCAATACCAACCTGATTTTCCCAGTCCATCTGCACATCGAAATCCCCCACGTTCACTGTAACCTTGCCTTTCTTACATGCCTTTTCTATTTCCTGATGTATCTTGTGCTCTACATCCTGACCACTATTTACAGGCCTGTACATTACTCCAGTTATGGTTTTGTTTTTTAACCTTTACCGTTCCTCAACTCCACCTACACAGATTCTACATCATCTGACCCTACATCATTTCTTGCTATTGATATAATTCCATTTCTTACTAATAAGGCAACCCCACCCCTGCCGCCCACCTGCCAGTCTTTTCGATAAGATGTATATTCTTGAATATTTAGCTCCCAGTCCTGATCCCCTTGCAGCCACGTCTCAGTGATGCCCGCCACATCATACCTGCCAATTTCGATGTGCGTCACAAGCTCATTTCCTTATTTCACAGACTGTGTACATTCAGATTCAATACCTTCTGTCCTATATTTATCATCCCTCTTCTCACTGTCGTCCCGTTATCTGATGTGCTTCAAGTTAGATTCCTAACTCTTTCCAAACACACTGTTCAATATTGTGTCCTGGGGACTTTAATAACCTCTCCTGAGTTCTCTTTTCTTTTAATCTTTTTTCATATATTTTCCATGTAGTTGAATTCACCCCTACAGATGTTAACCTGTTGCTTTGTTTCCCATTGGCCATTACACTCTTGGAGTTTTATCCTTCTCTCCCCCCCGAACTTTCTAGTTTGAAGTCCTGTTGACCATCCTATTTACCCTTTTCACTGGAACACTGGTCCCAGCTCAGTTCAGGAGGAGACCGACCCAATGGTACATAAGTGAACCAGTTGGGTTTTTCCAACAAATCGACAATAGCCCCTTAATTCCATTCATAATTCCATCCAAACTCTTAATTGAATTCAAATTCCACGACTTGCCATGGCGGGATTCAAACCTGGGTCTCTGGATTAACAGTCCAGCGATAATACCATTAGGTCACTGTCTCCCCATTTGAGTTCTCTGCTACTAGAGTGAAGTCTGAGATGGAGAGACTTCCTCTTAAAAATCAAAAGGGTCAGGTTACTAGAGCACAGGGAGACAGCACATGAGAATAATAACTATGTTGCCAAATTGCCATTGCCAAGGATATATTTATGGGATGCTCCTTATATTGGTACAGTTAAATAATACATTACCTTGTTAAGTATTTCAAATAGAATAAAGTTAAGCCAATTCTTCTTTTTGTGAATTTCAACTATGGTGTAAGAATAAAATGTAGTTTGATTAAAGATTAGTGCTGGACCAATTGAATCATATCTGATACACAGCACGTTATACTTGCTTTCAAAATATACATATAATCAAAATATACATATAAGTTAGTGTCCAGGCTATCTCCACTATAATTTTTGGAGGGGCCAAGTCTAGTCAACAACTATATAATACAAACAACACAGGCCCCAGCACTGATCCTTGTAGAACACCGCGGGTCACAGAACTTCAGCCAGAAAAACAACCTTACACAACTACCACTGTCTTCTATAACCAAGCCAATTTTGTTCCAGTTTGCCAACCCACTACAGATGCCATGTGACTTAATCTTCTGGACCAGTCTACCCTGAGGCCCCTTCTCAAATGCTTCAGTGAAGTCCATGTTGATAACATCCCATTGTCTCATCAATCATCTTGGTTACTTCCTTCAAACACTCAAGTGTCATACATCACAGAAAACGCTGTTTGGCCCATCAAGACTACACCAACAACACCTACCACTAATCCCAATTTCCTGCACTTGTCCCATATATTTGAATGTTATGATATTTCCAGTGCTCAACCAAATATATTTTAAAAGGAAGCAAGGTTTCAGCCTCCACTACCTTCCCATCGCCTTCCATTTTCCCACCACCTTCTTGAGTGAAGAAGTTTTTAATCAAATCCCATCTGAATCTTCAGTCCCCTTGCCCCAAAACTATGCCCCCTCATGATTGACCCTTCAACCAAGGGGAACTGCAGCTCTCTACTGAGCCTGTCCATACCCCTCAATCTCATACACCTAAATCAGGTCTCACCCCCACCTCAATATTCTCAGCTCTTAAGAAAACAATCTATATCTACCTTGTCTTTCCTTATAACTCAATTTTTCCATCCCAGATAACATCCTGATGAACCTCCACTGTATGCCCTCGAGTGCTATCACATCCTTCCTGCAGTGAGGTGACCAGAATTACACGCAGAACCATTGCTGTGGCCTGACCAGGAATCTGTAAATAATTACTCCAAGATCCCTCTGTTTCTCTGAGCTACCCAGCATCCTGTCATTCAGTAAATACTCCCTCATCTTGTTTCTTCTGCTAAAATGTATCACCTCACACTTATCAGGGTTAAATACCATCTGCCATTGCTCTGCTGTTCTGAGCAACCCATCTATATCCTCCTGTAACCTACAAACATCATCTTCACTATTAACCACTCTACCAATCTTGGTGCCATCTGCAAATTTGCTTATTATTCCCCACGTTATCATCTATATCATTTATGATATAGATCATAACATACAGTAAGGGTCACAGTACCGATTGACTACTGGTCTCACAAACAGCCTGCAACCACCCACCTTTGTGATCTATTACTAAGCCAATTTCTGATCTATCTCACAAGTTTCACTGAATTTCACGTGCTCTAAACTTTTCCATCGGTCTCCTACATCGTATCTTGTCAAAAGCTTTGCTAAAATCCATATAAACTACATTAACTGAACTTCTCTCATCCATACACGTGATCACATTTTCAAATAGTTCTAACAAATTTGTTAGGCATGACCTCCCTCTGACAAAGCCATGCCGACTATTCCTAATTAACCTATGCTTTTCCAAGTGGATATTAATTCCTTTCTTCAGAATTTTCTCCAATACTTTCCCTATCTCAGTCAAGTTTGTGAGGGAAGATCTCCTTCACACAAAGCCATGCTGGCAATCTCTAATAAGTCAGTTTTTTTCCAAATGAGAATAAATCTTGTCCCTAAGAATCTTCTCCAATAATTTCCCTACCACTGATGTAAGGCTTACTGTATAATTTGGGGAACAACAAAGGCTACTCGCTAATCTTCTGGAACCTCGACTGTGGCTAAAGAAGACACAAAGATCACTGTCAAGGCCCCAGCATCTCCTCCTTGGCTCTTTCAGTATCCTGGGATGGATCACATCAGGCCCTGGGGACTTACCTACCTTCACATTTTTCGAGTCAACCAACGTTGCCTCCTTCTTAATATGAACAATTCCCCAGAATATCAACATACCCCTCCCTAATTTTTATCATCATCCATGTCCATCTCCTTGGTGAATACCGATGCAAAGTATAAATTAAAGACCTCACTCACTTCCTCTGGCTCCATGCTTAAATTCCCTCCATTGTCCTTAGGTGAACCACCATTTTCCTAGCTACTGTCTTACTCCTAATGTATGTATAAAATGCCTTGGTATTCTCTTCAATTCTACTTGCCAAGAACATTTCCTGTCCCCTCTTGGCAGAGGATAACTTAACAAAAAAACAGGGGAGGAGAACATGAAATTTGACAGTGAGCTAGCTAGTACAAAAGAAGAAAATTGCAAGATCTTTTTTAAGATATATGAACAGTAAGAGAGAGGCAAAAGTGGACAGTGGACCGCTGGAAAAGGAGGCTGGAGAGGAAGTAATGGGGAACAAAGAAATGACAGAGGAACTAAATAGGTACTCTGCATCTGTTTTTACAGTGGGAGACACCAGCGGCATACTAAAACATCAAAAAGGTTAGGGGGCAGAGGTAAGTGCAATGGTCACCACGAAGGAAAAGGCGTTGAGGAAGCTGAAAGGTCTGTAAGTGGGTAAAACTCCTGGACCAGAGAGACTAAACGTCAGAGTTCTGAAGAAGATTGTAGAGGCATTGATGATCTTTCAAGGAACAGTGGAGTCAGGCAAGGGTCGCTGAGGACTGGAATATGGCTCATTTACAACCCCTGTATAAGGAGGGGGGGAGGCAGAAGACAGCAACTATAGGCCGATTAGCCTGGCCTCAGTTGTTAGTAAGAATTCAGAGATCATTATTTAAGGATGAGATTGCAGAATATTTGGAAATGCATGGAGAAATCCATGGTAAAAATAGGGCTGAATTAGCATGGCTTCATCAAGGGGAGGTCAAGACTGACAAGTCAATTAGAAATTTTTGAGGAGGTACTAAGCAAGTTAGACAGATGGGAGCAAAAGGACATAATGTATTTGGATATCCAGAAAGCCTTTGACAAAGTGATGCACAGGAGACTGCTAAATAACATAACAGCCCAGGGCGTTAGGGGCAAGATATTAGCATCGATACAGGTTTGGATGACTGGCAGAAGCCAGAGAGTAGGAGTATGGGATCTTTTTCAGGATGGCAGCTGGTGACTAATAAAGTTCCGCAGCGGCTCCATGTTGCGGGACCACAACTATTCATGGTTTACATTAACAAGCTGGAAGAAGGAACTGGGGGCATTTACGCTAATTTTGCAGATAACAAAAAAAAAGTGGAGGGAAAGACAGTGTGAGGAAGTGGGGAGGCTTCACAAGGAACTGGACAGGCTAGAAGAGCGGGCAGATGAAATACAATGCGGGAAAGTGTGAGGTTATGCAATTTGGTAGGAAGACTGGAAAGGTAGACTAAACAGGAAAAGGCCTCAGAAATCTGAAGCACAAAGGGTCACGGGAGGCCTAGTTCAGCAGTCTCTTAACATGCAGGTTCAGTTGGCAGTTAGGAAGACAAATGCAATGTTTGCATTCATTTCAAAAGGACTAGAATACAAGAGCAAAGACGTACTGCCGAGTCCGTATAATGTTCTTGTCAGACTGCATTTGGAATATTAAGAGCAGTTTTGGGCCTTGTATCGAAGGATGGATGTGCTGGTTTTGGAGAGGTTCCAGAGGAGCTTTTTGAGAAAAATTATGGGGATGAAGGACTGGTCGTATGAGGAGCAGTTGAGAACTCTGGGTATGTACTTGATTAAGTGCAAAAAGGTGAGGGGCGATCTGATTGAAATTTACAGAATACCGAGAGGCCTAGAAAGACTGGACGTGGAGGTGTTTCTACTAGTCAGAAAAACCATGACCTAAGGGCAGAACCTCTGAGTGAATGTTCAACCCTTTAGAATTGAGATGAGGATGAATTTCTTCAGCTCGAGGGTGATTAATTTGTGGAACTCATTGCCGCAGAGGACTAAGTCATTGATGTATTAAGACAGAGATAGGTTCTTGACTGGCATGGGGATCAATGTTTACAGACAAAACGCAGGAGAACGGGGTTGAGAGATATTGCAGTCATGATCGTATGGTGAAGCCGACTTAATTAGCCGAATGGCTAAATTCTGCTCCTATATCTTATGATTTTCTAGCCCTCCTAAATTTTGTTTAGGTTCTTTGCTTGCTTCATACTGAAGGGTATTGTTCAATTTCAGATTCCTAAACCTTATGCATGCTTCCTTTTTCCTTTTTGAGTAACTTTTCAATATTTCTTGTAAGCGCTTCAATCTTGCCATCCTTATCTTTCATCCTCACAGGGACAAAGTTGGTCCTGAAATCTGATCAACTGGCCTTTAAAAGGCTCCCATGTCAAATGTGGATCAACCCTCAAACAGCCACTCCAACAGCATTTAAGATAATGGCTTGTAGCAGAGAAAATAAGCCAAGGATAATCACTGCACACCTACATGATTCAGACTGAACAGTTTTTGCAGACAAAAGCAGCCCTTGGTGGTGTTTTTTTGGTGAAAGCCTAACCCAGGTTACTGAAAATGCTTGGCCCAGATAGAGTGCATCCATGTTTGCTATAGGGTGAATATAGCAGAAGAGGTATCAAATATAAGAAATTCAGGTGGATAAGCAACCGTGTCATCGAACTGGTGATCAGTTAATGATTCCTGTTTGAAACAGAACAAATTGAGTGTTCTATACAGCAATTAGCTTAATATTCCAAAGTGTGATGGACAAAAATAATTAATATAAAACAAAGAACTGTAGATGCTGGAGATCCTCAGACAAAAACAAAGCACTCGTCCGAGTCTGGGTAGGATGCTTTTTGGACTCGATGGGCTGAATGGCTTCTTTCTGTACTGTACAGATTCTATGATTATCATGATTCTATAATACTGAGAAAGAGAACTATGAAATACAGAAAAAGTGTGAATAAAATCGCAGAATATACAGACAATCAATTAATTCATTTCAATTTAACAAGTGTGAGCTGTACATTATATTAAGAATAAGAAGGTCGCATCCTTTAGAAATTAACAGTCTAATCTAGAACAAAGGAATCTGGAGCTACAGATACACAAGGTTGCCATGTACACAAGGACTAGGAGTAGCATTAGACCATTTGGCCCACTGAGCCTGCTCTGCCATTCAATATGGTCATGGCTGATCTTGGACTCGCTCCTCATATCACCCTATTCCCTAAGACACCAAAAATCTGTCTGAGCCTTAAATAATGTCTAATGAAGGAGCATCTACAACTCTCTGTGGCAGATAAGTTTCACAACCCTTTCAGTGAAGGAATTTATTCCCATTTCAGTTCTGAAACGATCAGCTTCTTATCCTGAAACTCCCCTGTGTTTTTGATTCCCAAGCCACGGGAAACAATTTTGTGTTAAGCTTGTCAAGCCTCTTCGGAATCTCAAGTTTTAATGATATTGTCATCCTTCTAAACTCCGGAGCATAGCTTTCCAATTTAGTATCTTGTTATACGACAACCTCTCATCTGAGAAATTAATTTAGCAAACATTCACCTTAATTCCTCAAATACAAGTATACAAATTAACGTTTCAGGTCCAATGACCATTTCTCAGAACTGATGGTAAGTAGGAAAAAGTTGTTTTTATGCAGATGATAGGATGGGGGAGGGAATAAGGAGTAAGTGATAAGTGGAGACAGAGCCGAAAGAGAGAGAACTGCTGGACAGACAAAGGAGAGGAAAATAATCAACCTAGGAGAATGAATAGCTACATATGGGAATAATTAATGGCTATCAAGGGGTGGTGTGTTATAGCAGACCATGTGATAACATAGCCTGGTTTGTGAGGATTGGGATAAGGATATTGGAGAAGGTGCCTCACGCCCTCAAATATTTGAACTCCATATCGAGTCCAGAAGACTGAAGAGTTTCCAAGTGGAAAATGAGGTGTTGTTCATCCAGCTTATGCTGAGCTTCACTGGAGCACAGCAGCAAGCCCGAGACAGAAATGTTGGCCAGGAGATATGGTGGTGTATTGAAGTAGCAGGCAACTGGGGAGGTTGTTGGGAGTGAAGGAGGAGTGGACCAGGGTATCCCAGAGGAATGGTCCTTGCAAAAGGCTGACAAAGGAGGGGAGGGGAATATGTGTCTAGTGGTGGTGGAAGTAGCGGTTAATGCATCGGAGAGTGGAAAGTCAGGAGAGATAGCAAATACATGACAGGAGGTGAGGGGTGTGAGCGGCATTATTGTAACCCATCAGGAAAGATGGGACAAATTGTCTGCTGCTGTGCTGTACTTCCTATGCAATTCTGTGTGATATGCTTACCTTTTACTGTTTTAATGAAAACATTCTTCTCTTTACTTGGATCTTTTTCATCAACTAAAACACCGTGAAAGATACGGCCAAAGGTACCTGAAAGAGAGAAAAATAAAACAATAAATAAAAATGCATACTTCCCAGACAGCTGGTTAATCTCAGTTGTTTTAATTTGCTAGATTTGTGCAAAAAAATGTTTTACTGAATTCTGCGTGGGGTGAAAAATGCTTTTTGGCATAAGTAACTGTTTAAATGTGCACTAATCTCTGAAAGCCCATTCTACTGTATCATATTTCCCTCTCACTTCAGTCACATACAGCTACTGAAAATGTGAAATTAGAGTATATCTTCTGGTCTTAAGCAAACTTGGTTTGCTGCAACACCACACACAGGTCCTCAGTTTCTGCACTCTGATTGTTGCTCTTGTTTTTCTCTTTTCATCAATCCTGGGCTCTATAGCCCAGATGTCCTGCTGAATGTTTTGCACTGTCTTGCTGTGGCTCATTAACTGAAACAGTAACGTCATAAAGGTCAAATAAATAAAAAAGAGCAAAGGAACGTAATGTACTCAACAGACTGAACAGTAAGGCTGAACACAGAATCACAGAATCCCTACAGTGTGGAAGCAGGCCATTTGGCCCATTGGGTTCACACCAACCCTCCGAAGAACAGCCCATCCAGACCCCTACCCTATAACCTTTATTTCCCATGACCAACCCACCTAAACTGCACACCTTCGACTGTAGGACGAAACCAGTACTTGCGGAAGAAAATCACACAAACACGGGGAGAATCTGTGTGAAGTTTGCAGTCACCCGAAAGTGGAACTGAACCCAGATCCCTGGTGCTATGAGGCAGCAGTGCTAACCACTGAGCCACTGTGCTGCCCTAAAGGAGGGATGAATGTATTTCACCGAGTGATTTCATTATTAGCATTGCAAAACTAAGAGTGAAAAGTGAGGTAGGACTGATTTCAATTAACCACATGTCTGTATGTTGTACTACTTTTAAATAGATAATTGAAAGCAGCGTTATATTAAAAAATGTATAACTTAAAAGATCTGCTATGACAAACCTGCACTGTATTTAAGATGACGTTTTGTATGTCAGGGTTGCTGTACATCTTGCACACGAATTCTTACATGCATTATTGGTCACTTGGAGGTTGGAATACGCAAATTTGAAAGATTGCTCTGCTACAGAAATTCTTTTTACAAGTCCGAATATTATCAGAAATATATTTGTCAAATATGAACATATTTCATAGGGGATGTGCGTCACTCACTGCAACTGTAGCCCTTCAAGCTGTCACCAAGTTAATGAGCACAATCAGATTTCAGAATTGGGAAGTTTTAACAATGTTATCACTGTTAAAGTTTAGTTATTCAGCACCAGCATGCCAGCTATTCTGATATGCATTCATGTTGCGTGACACCTTTATTTCAGGTTGTTCACCCCAACACTTGTAATGTTTAACATATTGTTACGATGTTGTGTAGAGTAGTCATGAATTGGAAGGCAAGAAGTTAGAATTTGTTGAGAAAATGATTGTGGCGAAAAGCAGTGCGTGGTCCCTTTAAGAGATTGTGCTTTGTCTGTGCTTTTAATTTACAAGTACTGTACAGAAAGCCCCAGCATTGAAATAAGTGTACCAAAAAGCCTTACCGTTGGCAGGCAAAACAGTAGTTTTGTTTTAGTATTGAGACAACAGATTTGAATATAGCTAATTAATTTAAACCAAGCATCTAGATACTGAAAACCAATTGAATTTAAAACTGATAGTTTTGACAACCTGAAACTAATCATATTATAAGAAATTGATGTGTCATCAGGGGATGTATAAGATGAGGGTTTTTGATAACCGGGGCAAGAGCCAACTGTCATCCGAAGGAAAGCAAGACCACCACCTGAGAGATAAGCCCTGTGCTGTCTCAAGAAATTACTAAGCTCTCTAAGAAAGCACCATCTATCTGAAAAAAGTACCACAGCATGTTAGCTCAAAGTCCTTACCAAAGAAATTACAGAGGAAACAGCAGAATTAGCGGAAGAAAGGAGTTTGTGGCAAAACGGAGAAGGCAGAGTGTTCCAGAAGACCTTGTCTGTGCAAATTTGGACAGATTAAGTTTTAATTTATTATTGCCTTTTAATTACGTTTATATAAATGGGATTTATGTTTATTTGAGCAGCATTCCAGTAGAATGGGCGGCACAGTGGCTCAGTGGTTAGCACTGCTGCCTCACAGCACCAGGGACCGGATTCGATTCCACCCTAGGGCGACTGTCTGTATGGAGTCTGCACATTCGATTTGTGATTTTGTAAATGATTTGGATGAAGGAGTGGAAGGGTGGCTTAGTAAGTTCGTGGACAATACGAAGGTGGGTCGCGTTGTGGACAGCGGATGGCTGTTCTAGGTTACAAAGGGACATTAATAGGATGCAGAGCTGGGCTGAGAAGTGGCAGATGGAGTTTAATCCTGAAAAGTGTGAGGTGATTCATTTTGGAAGGACAAACTTAAAAGCAGAATACAGGATTAACGGAAAGGTTGTTGGCAGTGTGGACGAGCAGAGGGACCTTGGGGTTCATGTCCACAGTTCCCTGAAAACTGCCACCCACGTGGATAGCGTTGTTAAGAAGGCGTATGGTGTGTTAGCTTTCATTAATAGAGGGATTGAGTTCAAGAGCCGTGAAGTTATGCTCCAGCTACACAAAAGCCTGGTTTGGCCACATCTGGAGTATTGTGTCCAGTTCTGGTCACCTCATTACAGGAAAGATGTGGAAGCATCGGAAAAGGTGCAGAGGAGGTTTACAAGGATGTTGCCTGGAATGGAGGGAAGGTCTTTCGAGGAAAGGTTGAGAGTGCTAGGGTTTTTCCCTTTAGAACGATGAAGGATGAGAGGTGACTTGATAGAGGTGTACAAAATGATCAGAGGTACAGATAGAGTAGACAGCCAGAGACTTTTTCCTAGGGTGGAGATAGCTGTTACAAGGGGGCATAGTTTTAAAGTGAGTGGAGGTAGATACAGGGGAGATGTCAGAGGTAGGTTCTTTATTCAGAGTGGTAGGGGCGTGGAATGCATTGTCGGAGAGGGTAGTGGAGTTGGCCTCATTAGGGGCATTTAAGCGGCTATTAGATAGGCATTTGGGTGGTAGTATAAGGCAGGGGTGGAGGTTAGATAGACCTTAGGATTAGGGTAAAAGGTTGGCACAACATCCTGGGCCGAAGGGCCTATACTGTGCTGTAATGTTCTGTGTTCTATTCTCCCCGTGTTAGCGTGGGTTTCCTCCGGGTGCTCCAGTTTCCTCCCACAGTCCAAAGATGTCCAGGCTAGGTGGATTGGCCTGGTTAAATTGCCCAGTGTTCAGGGATGTGTTGATTAGGTGGATTATAGGGGGATGGGTCTGGGTAGGATGCCCAGAGTGTAGGTGTGGACTTGTCGGGCTGAAGGGCCTGTTTCCACACTGCAGGGATTCTATGATGCTATGAATTCAGGCCAGTCTGGGAGTAGTTAGTAGTCTAGAAGGGGAAGTTATTCGGTTTGTTAGTATGTCTGCTAATTTGTTCATGGTTAGGGTTAAATAAATAATTATTTTTCCTTTATTCATTCAGGGGATGCCAACGTCACTAGCTATGCAGCATTTATTGCCCATCCTTAATTGCCCAGAGGGCAGTTAAGAGTCAACTATGTTGCTGTGGGCCCAGAGTCACATGTAGGCCAGACCAGGTAAGACTGGCATAACAAGGTGTGGGGCTGAATGAACACAGCAGGCCAAGCAGCATCATAGGAGCAGGAAAACTTGATGTTTCTAGGCCCGAAACGTCAAGCTTTCTTGCGCCAATGATGCTGCTTGGCCTGCTGTGTTCATCCAGCTCTACGCCTCGTTATCTTAGTTTAGAAAGGTGTTGTGTTGGCGGAGGCTTGGTGGGCCAAAGGGCCTGTTCCTATGCTGCACTGTCCTTTTGTCTTCAATCTTATGTTGAAAGTTGCTTGGCTTTTCCATTTTTCGGCTGTAATGTATGTCCCTTCTTCAATGATTAACAATCAAAGTTATAGAGCTTCACAGGTGACCAAAACATGCCCCAAAACCTTGAAAAATGGACTTGCCCACTGCTCGCTTTTAGCTCCGCAACATCCACGTGAGTAGCACACTTCCCACCATCTCTAAAGTTTATCTTTGTCGATGATCTGATCCTTGCTCTCTAAGGAACCAATCTTAAGGATCTCAGCAGCATCTCATCCCATGATATAGCCATGAAGATGAAATATTTTCACTACTGGCATCTCCACTCAAATCCAACTGGCAACTCTGTCACTGTTTTGAACCTCAGTATCGACTAGTTAACAGTGAGCTTTAGGTCTCCTCTGGTACAAAATCAATCAATAACAAACAAAATTCCAAATACCCTGGTGCCCAGATGTCATTCTCATGCGCAAAACCTGAAAAAGTTGATTACTATTGCAAACATTGGCTGTAGAGTCAGTTCAAGTAATATTAGCAGTCTGAGCCTTCCTCTCCGGCATTTTTCAACAAAGTACTGTGTGGACAGACAACAGCCACTTGGACACGTTGTCAATACAATGCTCATAATCAGTGGTAATCTGACATCATTAGTTTACAATGGCTCCCTGTCCCATCTAATATTTCAGCTCCTGATGGAAAATTGATGCTAAGAAGTGTTTGGCTGCACTAAAGCAAATCCAAAACTGCAATGAAAATTTGTAGGACCTACTAAACATGGGCTCAAGTCATGCAAAACTTTATGGAGCAAAAACAAAGTTGCTGGAAAAGCTCAGCAGGTCTGGCAGCATCTGTGAAGGAGAAAACAGAGTTAACATTTCCTGAAAACGTTCCTGAAACGTTAACTCGGTTTTCTCCGTCACAAGTGCTGCCAGACCTGCTGAGCTTTTCCAGCAACTTTGTTTTTGTTCCTGATTTACAGCATCCACAGTTCTTTTGGTTTTTAAACCTCTGGGGACGTCTGTGAATGCTTTTAGCAATGAAGCTTTTGACAAATAGGGCGACAATGTAAGCTCTCATCTGACACCAACAATTTCAAAGATTTGGCAAATGATCTGACAGTGCAGTCTTCAATGTTTAGCCACCTCAAACAGTGGTTGACAGTCAACAGGGTTCACATTCTCCAAGTGAGGGCAACATCTCCATAAATGGAATTTCAAGGTGAGCCTTTGTGGTTGTCATCACCTGGATCATTTTGTTAACCACACCACCGTCAAATGAGATTTACCAACATTTGCCATAGGGTTCGAGACATTTCGCCAAACAACACACAGCACTGACTCAGCTGTCCAACTTGGCTCAGAAAGCTGCAAAATATTGTAGGTGAGAAGATATGCTCGCACCATGGCTACCTAGTTTCATCTCAGTAAGATCACCTCCCTCTCAGTTCATCCACTGGTGAAATCCTATCCATACCTTTGCAACTTCTCCTGCGTGGCATCCCATTTTCCATTTGACATAAACATGTAGTCATTTACAATTTGCTGCATATTTTAAAAAAGCTTACTCCAAATTTCATTCATTCACTGCTTGGGCTTCAATATTCACTAACTCCTTTGAAAACCTTTGTCATTGTTCTTAAGTATCTGCATTGTTGCACTTCTCATTGTCTATACAGTCTCTTATTGTCTATCAAGGATTCAAAATAATCTGCATTTCCCCAATTCTGGGCTCAAGCATCCAAGATTTTAACTTTTCCATCACAAATGAGTACTTTTAGCTGTCTGAGTCCTAAGCTCTAGAATTCCCTTCCTAAACAACCCAATGGAGGATAAGGCTTCAGAAATATGGCACTGTGGGTCCACCTACAGAACTGTTCAAGAAGGCAGCTCACCAAGATCTTCTCAAGGGCAAGTAGAGATGAGCGATGAATGCTGGTCCAGCCAGTGACAGCCACCTCCCATGAATAAAAATAAATCATCTCTGCCTCATCTTTTAAGGTGCTCCTTAAAACCTATGTCTGAGATGAAGATTTTGGTCATCATTTCCAATTTCCCCTTCTGTCTTTACTCATGCTGCTATTAAACACAAGGCACGACATAAATACAAGTTTCTGTTCATGCTTGAGGACAAATGCAACAGTCAATTTGCACATAAACAATTTGCACCACAAATACACAAGAGATATAATGATCAACATTCGCTAAGTATTGGTCAAAACCACCTTGCTCTTCTTCAAATCCCTATACAAGGTTTAATATGCTAGCTGAAAGATTGCACACCTCTGACATTCTTTCTGATCTACAATAATCCTGTAGAGAAATGTAAATCCACAATCATCCCAAATCAGAGGACAAAGTGTGCTAAATTTAAAAAGGCAAACTGTTTCAACAGTTTGTGTTGGCAAAGAGTGGCTCAAAAACAAAGACTGATGCAGACAAGCTTTTGCATGCCAAAGGATCAAAGAATTATGCTGAATTGATATACGACACTTGCTCAATACAATGCAGAAAAGTTCCAGGTGCAATTTTTAATCTCTGTTGAGTTGGCTGAATGCAGCTAAAGTGACAGTTTCCTAAACACCATTCTCCTGTCACCCTTGATCTCGTTAATAATCAAGACCGTATCTATCATTGCCCTGAATATACTCAATGACTTGGTCTCCACAGCCCTCTATTGTAATGAGTTCCACAGATTCGCCACCCTCTGGCAGTCAAAATTACTCATCTCCTGTGGGGTGGCACAGTGGCTCAGTTCACACTGCTGCCTCACAGCGCCAGGGACCCAGGTTCGATTCCATCCCTGGCTGACTGTCTGTGTGGAGTTTACACATTCGCCACGTCTGTGCGAGTTTCCTCTGGGTGCTCCAGTTTCCTCCCACAGTCCAAAGATGCGCAGGTTAGGTGGATTGGCCATGCTAAATTGTCAGTAGTGTTCAGAGATGCATAGACACGGGAAATGTAGCATCATAGGGAGAGGATACGGAGGTGGATATGGGTAGGATGCTCTTTAGAGGATTGGTGTGAACTCGATGTGCCGAATGGTCTGCTTCCACACTGTAGGGATCCTATGATCTCAGTTCCAAAGTGTCATCCCTTCGCCCTGAGGTTGTGCCCTCAGGTCCCAGGCTGTGCCCTCAGGTCCCAGGCTCTCTACTAAGGGAAACATCTTATCCACGCCCACTCTATCCAGGCCTCTCAGTACTCTGAAAGTTTCAATCAAATCCCCTCATCCCCAGGATCAATCTTGTCAACCTCCTCTGGAACCCCTTCAACACATCTTTCCTTAGATATGGGGCCCAAAACTGTTCAGAATATTCCAAATGTGGTTTGACTAGAGCCTCTGACCAGCATCTCTGCTCTTGCTTTCCAGCTCTTTTGATGTAAACACTATCATTGCATTTGCCTTCCTAACCGCCAACTGAACCTGCATATGAATTCTAAGAGAATCCTGAGTAATGGCTCCCAAATCCCTTTGTGCTTCAGATTTCCAAAACCTTTCTCCGTTCAGAAAATAATCTACGCCTCTACTCTTCCTACCAAAGTACATAACCTCACACTTTCCCACAATGAATTCCATGTGCCACTTCTCTGCCCATTCGCCTAGCATGTCCAAGCCCTCCTGCAGCCTCCCTAATTCCTCAGCATTGCCTGTCCCTGCACCTACCTTTGTGTCACATGCAAACTTAGTAACAATGCCCTCAGCTCCTCATTGAAAATGTGGGTACCAGAGCAGGGAAGGAGCAAATTCACTGAGCTAATCCCTAACAGATCTAGGAAAACAGGACATAGAAGGGCAAGTAGGGCATAAGGTCTTTCAAGCTTGCTCCACCATTCAATAAGAACATGGCTGATCTGTTTGTGGTCTCAATTTGACTTTCTCATATGCCTCCGCATAATGTTCAACTCCTTTGTTGATCAAATTCCATGTAACTCAGCTTTGAACAAATTAGAGAATTCCACAGACTAATCACAAATATAAAGCAATCTTTGCATTTTCATTTTAAAAGTCTATTCATAAACTGTGTCCCCTTACTCCAGTATCTCAAGGGAAAACAATTCAAAATCCACATTATCAACTTCCCTTAGGAATGTACATGTTTCAATAAGATCATCTCTCATTGTAATAAACTCAAATGTGTAAACTTATGAGCATAGTGTAATGGACCTCGAGCAGCACATGGCGATGGTGAGGTAGGGTGCTGAGAAGAACAGGTTAAGCAGTTGTGCTGGGATCTCCAGCAGTAGGTGGCAACGGGGAGGGAGGACACTGAGGGGAGATTAAGTGGTTGTGCTGGAATCTCCAGCAGTATAGGTGGTGATGGGGAGAAAGCATGCTGTGTACAAAAGAAGGTAAATGAGCTTGTAGTGCAGATTGAAATTATCAGGTACAAGACTGTGGGTATCAAAGAGACATGGCTGCAAGGGGATCAGGGCTGGGAACTAATTATCCAAGGATATGTGCCCTATCAAAAGGACAGGCAGATGGGCAGAGAGGATGTGGTTGCCTTGTTAGTAAGGAATGAAATTAAATCAATAGCAGGAAGTAATTTGGAATTGCAAAGCGTAGAATCCGTATGGGCAGATTTGAGGAATAACAAAGGGGGAAAAAAAAGCCCTGATTGGAGTTGCGTACAGGCCTCTTAGCAGTAGTCTGGATGTGGGAAAGAAAATAAATCAGGAAACAGAAAGGCATGCAAGAATGGCACAATTACAATAATCATGACTGACTTCAACATGCAGATGGACTGGAACAATCAGGCTAGAAGCAGATTTTGAGCAAAAGACAAGGTCAGAAATCACGCAACACCAGGTGAGAGTCGAACAGGTTTACTTGAAAACACAAGCTTTCAAAGTGTAACTCATTCACCAGGTGAAGTCAGGTGAAGGGGCTACGCTCCGAAAGCTTATGGTTTCAAATCAACCTGGTGGGCTATAACCTGGTGCCGTGTGATTTCTGCCCTTGTCCATCCCAGTTCAACACCAGCACCTCTACATCAAGAAAAGGAATTCATGGAATGTCAGCAAGATTTTTTTTGTAGCAGGTTGTGGTCCAGCCCACTAAAGAACAGGCAATCATCTAGTGATTTGGTGATGTGTAATGAGGCAGAGTTGATTAGGGAGCTTAAGGTGCAGGACCCCTAGGGGGCAGTGACCATAATATGATAGAATTCTCACTGAAATTTGAGAAGGAGAAGCTGGAATCAGATGTGATGGAATCACAATTGAGTAAAGGTAACTACAAATATGAGACAGCAGCTGGCTATAGTTGACTGAAAGGACAGACCAGCAGGGCAGATGGGTGGAGCAGGAATGGCAGGAATTTCTGCAGGTAATTTGGGAGGCCAAGCAGAAATTCATCCCAAGGAAGAAAAACTTACTAAGGGGAAGACAAGGCAACCATGGCTAACAAGAGAAGTCAGTGACAGCATAAAAGCAAAAGAAAAAGCATAAAACGTGGTGAAGATGATTGGGAAGCCTTTAAAAAAAACAGAAGATAACTAAAAAAAAAGTGGGGAGAAGATGAAATATTAGAGTAAGCTAGCTCGTAATATAAAGAGGATTACAAGAGTTTTTTTCAAGATATCAAATAGCTAAGAGAGAGGCAAGAGTGGACATTCGATTGCTGGAAAATGAGGTTGGAGATGTAGCAATGTGCAACAAAGAAATGGCAGAGGAGCTGAATAAGTACTTTACATCAGATTTAATGGTGGCAGATACCAGCAGCATACCACAACTTTTAACAATGGACTCTAGCATTTTCCTAATGATACATGTTAGGTAATGATCTATTGTTTCCTGTTTTATGTCTGTCTCCCTTCCTGATCTGCAGTGTCACATTAGCTGTTTTCCAATCTGCTGAAACCTTCCTTAAATCCAGCAAGTTCTGGAACATGAACAGAAATTGTTGGAAAATCTCAGCGGGTCTGGCAGCCTCTGTGGAGAGAAATCAGAGTTAACGTTTCGGGTCCAGTGACCCTTGCTCAGAACTCAGTTATGAGGATACTGCCAGACCTGCTGAAATTTCCCAGCAATTTCTGTTTTTTGTTTAAAATTTCCAGCATCTGCTGTTTTTAGTTCTGGAACATACCAGCCAATGCTGATACCTCTACAGTCACTTCCTTTAACACCACTGAATGCAGGCCATTAGGTCCACGCAACTTGACTCCCTTAAGCTCTCATGTCACCCCTCAAAAGTGACATGGCTTGACTGTTCAGGAACCACGTTTGCAGACTGAGTGAGTAGTACCTGGACAGAGATAAGGTACTTCCTTTTTGTAGTTGTACTCTGCTAGGAACAGAAAGCCGGAGTGAGAGGCCAGAGTTTGGTGACTAGTGGATCAGTTAGTATGATCAGTTCCTGGATTACTGTTTATAGTTGATAAGATTGATTTAGTCAGTAAGATTCACAATGGCAAGAGAACTCAGTCCTGTGGAATGCTCCTCCTGCAAAATGTTGGAAATCAGGGACACTTCTGGTGTCCATGGTGACTATGTATGCAGGTACTGTGCTCAGCTACGATTCCTGATTTGCCACATGGAGCACCTGAAGTCGTAGATGGACTTACTATGGAGTATCCGAGGCAATGAATGTCATGGATAGCATGTTTAGTGAGTCGGTCACACCAGCAGTAAGGGCTATACAGACAGGGAAGAGTTGGGTGACCACAAAGAAGGGTGGATTAGAAAGTTCGCAGACGAAACGAAGGTGGGTTGAGTTGTGGATAGCGCAGAGGGCTGTTCTAGGTTACAAAGGGACATTGATAGGATGCAGAGCTGGGCTGAGAAGTGGCAGATGCAGTTTAATGCTGAAAAGTGTGAGGTGATTCATTTTGGATGGACAAATTTGAAAGCAGAATACAGGGTTAACGGAAACATTGTTGGCAGTGTGGACGAGCAGAGGGATGTTGGGGTTCGTGTCCACAGTTCCCTGAAAACTGCCACCCACGTGGATAGCATTGTTAAAAAGGCGTATGGTGTGTTAGCTTTCATTAATAGAGGGACTGAGTTCAAAACCCGTGAAGTTATGCTCCAGCTACACAAAAGCCTGGTTCGGCCACATCTGGAGTATTGTGTCCAGTTCTGGTCACCTCATTACAGGAAAGATGTGGAGGTGTTGGAAAAGGTGCAGAGGAGATTTACAAGGAATAGTCCTGGAATAGAGGGAAGGTCTTACGAGGAAAGGTTGAGAGAGCTAGGGCTTTTCTCTTTAGAACAACGAAGGATAAGAGGTGATGTGACAGAGGTGTACAACATGATCAGAGGTGTAGATAGAGTAGACAGCCAGAGACTTTTTCCTAGGGTGGAGGGAGCTATTACGAGGGGGCATAGTTTTAAAGTGAGTGGAGGTAGATATAGGGGAGACGTCAGAGGTAGGTTCCTTACTCAGAGAGTGGTAGGGGCGTGGAATGCATTGCCGTAGAGGCAGTCGGCCTCATTAGGGGCATTTAAGCAGCTATTAGATAGGCATATGGATGATAGTATAAGGTAAGGGTGGAGGTTAGATAGACCTTAGGTTTAGGGTAAAAGTTTGGCACAACATAGTGGGCCGAAGGGCCTGTATTGTGCTGTACTGTTCTATGTTCTAAGACAAGTAAGCACAGGTAGACCGTGCAGTGGCGTATGGTCATTTCTCTCTCAGATATACTGTTTTGGATACTTTTTGGGGCCAGTCAGGGGAAAGCAGAGCAGCAGCCAGATCAGTAACACCACGACAGGCATTGTTGTACAACAGGGAGGTTCAAAGTGTATGTGAGCAGTAGTGAGATGGGACTCTATAGTCAGAGGCACAGACAGGTGACTCCAGGAAGTTGTGTTGCCTCTCTGTGCCAAGGTTATGAATATCTGATTAGGCGCAGGATATTTTGAAGGAAAAGAATAAGCAGCCAGAGGTTGTGGTCCATATTGGTACTATGACAGAGATAGAAAGAGATGAGATCTGTAAAGGGAGCTCAAAGACTTAGGTGGGAAGACGACAAGTAGGAACTCAAGGGTTGCAATCTCGGGAGGGTTCCATGTGCCTCCTGCCAGTGAGGATAGGAATATGAAGAAAGCACAGTTAAATGCATAGCTAAAGAGTTGGTGTAAAGGGGAGGGCTTCACATACGTGGATCATTGGGATGTCTTCCGGGAAGGGAAGACAAGTTGCAACTATACTAGAGGGGCACTAATATTCTGGCAGAGAGGTCTGCTAGTGCCACTTGGTGGGAAGATGGGAGAAGGAGGAGGAGGAAGAACCAGTGCAGTAGGTCAGGAAGTAAAATGACCGAGGAGGACTCTGAGGGCAACAGGAATAATGCAGGAAATTACAGGCTGGAGTGCCTTGCATCAGTGGTAAGGAAATTTTTGGGAAACATTGTTAGGGATAGGAATACTCATATTTGGAAAAATATGGACTTATTTAGCAACAGGCATCATGGCCTGTGCACAGAAGATTGTGTCTCACAAACTTGACTGATTTTTTTGAGCAAGTGACAAATATGATTAATGAGGGCAGTACAGTGCATGTTGGCAAATGGACTTTAGCAAGGCCTTTAACAAGGTCACTTGTAGCAGGCTGATACAAAAGGTGAAGGCACATGGGATTCACAGTGAGCTGGTATGAAGGACGCAGAACTGGCTTATTCATAGGAGACAGAGTAGCGGTGGAAAGGTTTCTTTTCTGATTAAATATCTATGACCAGTGGTTTTCTGCAGGGATCATCACCACAAACACAGCGGCTACAACAGCAGGTCGGAGGTTAGGAATACTGCGTAAAGTAACTCACCTCCTGCCTCCCGAAAGTCTGACCATCATCGATTAATCAGTGTTATGATGGAATACACCCCACTAGCCTGGATGAGCACAGCTCCAACAATACTCAAGAAGCTTGACACCATCCAGGACAGAGCAGCCCCGGACAGAGTAGTTCCCTTGATTGGCACTGCATCCACTCCCTCCACCACTGGCACTCAATAGTAGCAGTGCGTACTATTTACAAGAGGCACTGCAGAAATTCAAAATTCCTCAGATAGCACCTTCCAAACCCATGACCACTTCCATCTAGAGGTACAAGGGTAGCAGGTCTATGGGAACACCATCATCTTCAAGCTCCCCACCGAGCCACTCATCTTCGTGACTTGGAAATATATTGTCATTACTTCACTGCTGCTGGGTCAAAATCCTGGAATTCCCTCCCTAAGTTCATTGTGGGTCAACCTACGCAATGTGGACTGCAGCGGTTCAAGAAGGCAGCTCACCATCACCTTCTCAAGGGTAACAAGGGATGGGCAATAAATGCTGGCCAGCCAGTGATGCCCACATCCCATAAATGAATTTTTTAAAAAGTATCTGCGGAGAGAAAGCAGTGTTTGTGTTTCAGGTCCAGTGACGCTTCTTCAGTTCTGAAATGTTAGCACTGCTTTCTCTCCACAGATGCTGCCTGACCTGTTGAGTTTTTCCAGCACTTTCTGATTTTGGACAAACTCAACAGGTTTGTTCTTACTTGAATGTTGAAGGATCTGGATGAGAATATAAAAGGTAAAATTGGTGGCATAGTAGACAGTGAAGGTGGTTTTCTAAGATTACAAAGGGATCTTGATCAAATGGGTCAATGTGCTAAAAAATAGCAAATGGAGTTCAGTCTGGATAAATGACTGTTGCATTTTAGTACAACAAACAATGGTAAGGCCTTGGGTAGTGATGTAGAACAGATGGCCCCAGGGGTGCAGGTACATAATTCTTTGAAGTTTGTGTGACATACAGACAGTGTGATTAAAAAGGTGTTCGGCATGCTTGCCTTCATTGTTCAGCCCTTTGGTTGGGAAGTCATGTTGATGTTGTACACGACGTTGGTGATGCCTCTTTTCGACTACTGTATCCGGTACTGGTCACCCAGTTATAGGAAGAATATTAATAAACTGGAAAGGGCTCAGAAGTGATTTACCAGGATGCTGTCAGGTATGGAAGGTTTGAGTTATAAAGAAAGGCTAGATAGGTTGGGACTTTTTCCATTAAAGCGTAGCAGGTTAAGGCAACTTTATGTACAAAACACTAGTGCGGCCGCACTTGGAATATTGTGTACAGTTCTGGTCGCCCCATTACAGGAAGGATGTGGAAGCATTGGAAAAGGTGCAGAGGAGATTTACCAGGATGTTGCCTGGTATGGAGGGAAGGTCTTATGAGGAAAGGCTGAGGGACTTGAGGCTGTTTTCGTTAGAGAGAAGAAGGTTAAGAGGTGACTTAATAGAGACATATAAGATTATCAGAGGATTAGATAGGGTGGACAGTGAGAGCCTTTTTCCTCAGACGGTGATGGCTAGCACGAGGGGACATAGCTTTAAATTGAGGGGTGATAGATAGAGGACAGATGTCAGAGGTAGGTTCTTTACTCAGAGAGTAGCAAAGGCGTGGACTGCCCTGCCTGCAGCAGTTGTAGACTCGCCAACTTTAAGGGCATTCAAATGGTCATTGGATAAACATATGGATGATAATGGAATAGTGTAGGTTAGATGGGCTTCAGATTGGTTTCACAGGTCGGCGCAACATCGAGGGCTGAAGGGCCTGTACTGCGCTCTAATGTTCTGTGTTCTAATTACAATACTTAAAAGGCATGGGATACATGAATAGGAAAGGCTTAGAGGGATATGGGTCAAATGATGGCAATTGGGACAAGATTAATTGAGGATGTCTGGTGGGCATGGATGAATCAGACCGAAGGGTCTGGTTACATCTTTATGATGCTCTGATCAAAACGTAAAATGCTGTAGAAACTCGGCAGGTCTGTGCATCTATGGAGAAAACAAATCATGGTCTATTGCAACTGTATCACTAACTGCCACCCTATCTCCTTTTCCCATTTGCAAATTCTTCTGGACATTGAAACCCCTTGAATATGTAATACACAGTTTGGTCAAGCTGTAACCACATCTCTATAACAGTTATCAAGTCAGATCAATTCAGTTGTGTTGATAGCATCAACAGAAATATCTTGCTATAAATGCTGTGTGCGTTCAGATAGAGTTTCAAGTGTTGATTTTTTTTTTACCATTACTACTCTCTCTGGTTCGAATAGCTGAACAGTTCTCCATGTATTCTCTACCCCTTCCTGTCACACATTGATCATCATTCACCTCATCATTACCTGCATCTCTGCTCACTCATTTCTTCTTGATTTTTTTAAACTTCTCTTCAAGTAAACTTATCCTCTACTCACTAGTTTAAAGACCAAGCTACATCTTAGCTATACTATTTGCAGGGCACTGGTCCCAGCTTGGTTCAAATGAAACCTGTCCCAACAGATTACTGTTTTGACTTTTCCAACCCCACACTGCTACCTTATTAGCTCTCCACTTACAAGGCACAAGAATAGGCTAATGGCCCTGCTCTCCCATTGAATAAAATCATTCCTATTCTGATTTTAAACTCAACTCTACATTCCTCCATTTTCCAAATAATCTTTCATTCCCTCGTAATCTAGCATCTGTTCACCTCTGCCTTAAAATATTCAAAAATTCTGCATCCACTGCCTTTTGGGGAAGGGAATTCTAGGGACTTTCAAAACCCTCAGAGAAAAAAAGTTTCCTCATTTTCAATTGGTGACCCTTTGATTTGAATGGCTTCCTGCACCATGATGTCATGGTTAATTTTGATCACTGACGCTGCTACCCCAGATTTTGTCCATACAGATTGGAAGAATCTCAATTCTGATGAAGAATTGCAAGGGCTGAAACTGCTCCAATTAAACATTCACATCCTCAGAGGTGCCTCACTTGCTGTCATCTGGCTACAGACCAATTAGAATACCCCATCCTAAAGCGCTGCGACTACCTGCTAGAACAAAATGCCTAGGTAACTTTGACTTCTGCTCATAAGCTGCAGAGTCTGTAGCTTGGTCTCCAGTTCAATGCCTCAGCCAAAGTTGAGCTGCAGACACTTGTTTCAGACACATTTGCAGCTGAAAGGGCAGCATAGTGCCTCACAGTGCCAAGGGTCTGGGTTTGATTCCAGCCTAGGGTGACTGTCTGTGTGGAGTTTGCTCGTTCTCCCCAAATCTGCATGGGTTTCTAACGGTGCTCCGGTTTTCTCCCACAGTCCAAAGATGTGCAGCTTAGGTGGATTGGCCATGCTAAATTGCCAACAGTATCCAGGGACGTGTAGATTGGGTCGACTGGCCGTGGGAGGTGCAGGATGCAGGCTAGAGTCTGGGTGTGATGCTCTTCACAGGGTTGGTTGGGTCAAATGGCCTGTTTCCACACTGTAGGGATTCTATGGTATGATTCTAGGATCATACTGGTGTCCAGGAACTCCCACATTCTGCAGCTGTAATGTATCACCTGCCCTATCACCTTTAGAGTGTTTAATAACTAATGCATTATTTTCCTGATTAAAATTTAATCATTGATACTAATCTTGCCTATGCTTACATTATTCTAATTTCATTAAATGTTCAACTCACTCAATTGAAATTCCCTAGACGAGATTTATTAGAAATATTCATCAGCTAACTTATTAAACTTTACTATGAGTTAGACTTTTACAAAAAAAACCCGGAGTTTTGAAAGATAACTTAGAAAAATACTCACTAACTATCTCTATTCTTGTGATGTCACACTTGATTATTTAAACAGAATGTAGCCAGTCTCTGCTAGAGCCACAGACAGAAATGACCACCTGTATCAAAGTCCTCATCTCACCCTCTCCTTCAGGTACTGCTGACTGCTTGTATCAAATCTTCCTGTCACTCACTCGTCCAGGTGCTGACTGCCTGGCTCAGGTCTTCCTCTCATTCACTCCTTCAAGCACTGACTGACTGGCTCCAGTATCTATCTTCTTTTGCTTTCTTGGGTTTCTCCTCTTGTCTGCTTTTGTATTGCTAGCACGCGTGCATTCCTTAGGATTATGTGCAGTACAGTCAAACAGGCACTGATGAAAGCACACTCCATCAAAGGATCAAAGGGCCTGTTTCCACGGTGTAGGGATCCTATTCTAACTCCTTATTGTCTCAGGTTACTAGTGCTATATTATTCGTTCTTGTGTCAGATGACTGATATAGGAATGTCAGGAATACAAATAATATACAACAGATACCTTTCATTTCTTGTAAGTGAACTGAAACATAGGTGCACAGTGAGTACATTTCACTTACAATCTCAAAGTGATCTCAAAACAACTGGTAAATACCAAAGTGTAGTATTATTTGATGTTCAACAGATTGATAAGCTTGAAGTTAAAAATATTTCACTTTCCTTTTACTTGCTTTTACCTTCAACCCTTGCAGTTTGAATTTGTACTTTACCAACAGATGTCCCACGAGACTACTCACCAAGTTAGAGGAACACATTAAAACAAAATAAAGAGCAGCAGATGCTAGAAATCTTAAATAAAAAGAGAAACTGCTGGAGAACCTTAGATCGGACAGCATTTGTAGAAAGAAGGCACAGTTAACATTTCGAGTCCAGTAACACTTCTTCAGAAATGGAGCCACTGAACTCAAAATGCTAACTCTGCTTTCGCTCCATAGATACTGCCAGACGGGCTGGGTTTCTCCAGCTTTTTTTGTGATAGAGTAACACACCGTTTTGTACAAATGTTGCATTAATGATGCACAAAGCAATTTTTGACAAAGTGTGATTTTTAAGGGAAATGCCACCAATGTTAAAGAGGTCTGTTTGGTCCAACAAGTTTGCAGACTGATATTTTTGTTTCAGGTTGAAGTTTATAAGCGCAAATGCAGATACAAACCATACTTCTAATGCCTTATGTGCAAAGGCTGTTTTGTATCAGTACCACACAAGATATTAGAAGTATGGTTTGTATATGAGTGTTGATGAAGTGCTTATAGTGAAGTAACCTTTCTGCCTTTCTACAGTTTGGACCAAGCAATCATCTGTTCCCCCACAGTGCCATCTGGAGGCAGCTACCTGCTACATCAACATTACCAAAGGAATAAAACAATGGCTGTAGATTCACCATCCAATTATCTTTTCCTAATTATTCCTAATTATTCTCTGAATAATAAAACATCAAGCATCTGACAATTACATATGACATTACATATACCTGACACTGATGGCCTATAAATCAATTCAGCATCAATCTAATCTAATACACATAATATAATGCATCTGTTCCTTTTAGTTTGCCTAGCCTCTCATCCAGCAATTTACAAATTCATGAACGTGTTTATGATAATCAACAGTTGGAGAGATTCAGATAGCTACACTGTGCACACCATGTAGGGAGGGGCATGAATACAAAAATTAAAATATCGCTGATCCTGCAAATCGAATGCAAGAACGAAGTGCTGGAAATATTGAACAGCTCAGATAACATCTGCGGGGAGAGAAACAGGGTTGAAGTTTCAGGTTGAAGATTATTTCATCTGATGAATGAACAAAGATCTGAAAGATAACTCTATAATAGGAAGAATGAACATTAGTAATTCAGAACCCAAGGTTAGTGTTCTGCAAAATGGGTTCCAATCACATTACGATAGTCAAATCTGAATTCAATAAAAACATCTAGAATGCAAAGCTAATCACATAACTACTGTTGAATGTTGTAAACCCATCTGGTTTACTAATTACCTTTAGGGAAGGACAGCTGCCATCCTTACTTGCGGTTGACTCCTAACTGTTACTAAATTAAGGATGGACAATAAATGCTGCCCTAACCAGTGATGTGCCACATAACCAGTCACTGAAGGTAAGCAGAGATAGTAGGAACTGCAGATGCTGGAGAATCTGAGATAACAAGGTGTAGAGATGGATGAACACAGCAGTCCAAGCAGCATCAGAGGAGCAGGAAGGCTGACGTACCGGGCCTCGACCCTTCGTCAGAAGTATTTCTGAAGAAGGGTCTAGGCCCGAAACGTCAGCCTTCCTGCTCCTCTGATGCTGCTTGGCCTGCTGTGTTCATCCAGCTCTACACCTTGTTATCACGGAAGGTAAGCAGGCAGGTGCAGAAGGCGATAAAAAAGGCAAATGGTATGTTGGCCTTCATTGTGAGGGGGTTCAAGTAAGGAGCAGGAACATGTGCAATTTTCGTCTCCTTTTCTCTCGAGGGAGTGCAGCGAAGGTTTACCAGGCTGATTCCAGGGATGGCAGGACCGATGTATGAAGAGAGATTGACTACGTTAGGATTATTTTAGTTGGAGTTCAGACAAATGAGGGGGGATCTCATACAGACTTCTAAAATTCTAACAGGACTAGACAGGGTAGATGCGGGAAGGAAAGATGTTCTCGATGGTGGGTGTGTCCAGAACCAAGGGACACAGTGTGACGATTCAGGGTAGACGGTTTAGGATGGAGATGAGGAGACATCTCTTCACCCAAAGAGTGAAATTAATCACCACAGGAAATGGTTGATGCCAAAACATTGAATGAATTCAAGAGGTGGCCAGATATAGCACTTGGGGCGAATGGGATCAAAGGTAATGGGGAGAAAGCAGGATTAGGCTATTGAGGTGGATGATCAGCCATGATCGTGATGAATGGCTGAGCAGTCTTCCAGGGCAAAATGGACTCCTCCTGTTCTTGTGTTTCTATGCATCCCATCAACAAATACGAAAGAAAATACTGAAGCCCAAATTCATTACCTTCCTGGAGAACATCTTTGAAAGTGACTCTTTCTCTGGAAATTGCAATGTCCTTTACTCTGGCTTTTGCCTCTGCCAGTGTAACACTTTTGAGGTCATTCTTTTCTATCCGCAGTGTTGGGTAACCTGCAGAGAAAACAAAGTGTAAAGCGTATCATCATGATCCTATATTAACTTGTATGGTGGTTGCATTCAAAACCCACAGGATTCTTAATTGTTCCACTGACAAATGCGAATGTGTAGCAACAGGGCTAGACGGAGGAGAGAATGAACAGGTGAAAGGGAAGAGGAAAATAATAAAATGTATGATGGAAAAGAAATGGAGCTAACAATGTTTTGCTTGATAAAACTCAGGTTTTTAAAATAATGGTAATAACCAAAAATTATACATTTGATGCAAAATGTTAGCATTCAATGAATTATGAAAACTAGGATGTCTTTCATTTTTTGAAGAAAATAAACATATTTAAACAATTAATATATGAACAAAATAAATCAATTATATTCAAAATAATGAATTTTATCCAAAGTCAGCAATGATGCAGATTTGAGCAAGAGATGTGAGGGGAAATGCAGCTAGTAGCAATAGTCTGGAAACTTGATCACTTGAGGAAAATCATTTTGCTGGTTTATGGGCACAGAATCAGGGAATGGGACTGACTGGATTGCAGTAGACAAAGCCAGTATTGACTTGAGAGAGAATGGTCTCTCTCTCTGTGGTACAAATATAGCTGGACGGTTCCAAGTTCAAGTGCATTTCTTTATTAGCTGAATGATTAAGCAAGTGTACGACAAATGTCAGAAATTAAGATTTGTAGCGTGTAGATAATAATAGCCTTCCACTCTCAGAGGCAAGACTAAAGTCTAATGACAATGACAGAAGTTAATAATTGCTTGGTAGTCCTAGATCTTAATTATTGCAGATTCTCAGAGTACATTACACTGGATCTGAACATTAATGTATGTCATATCTGACAAATTTGACGGAGTTCTCTGACGACGTGATGCAGGCAGTGGATGAGGGTAGTGTTGTGGATGTTGTATATTTGGACTTTCATAAAGCATTTGATACAGTACCACATGACAGGTGGTTAGCAAGTTAGAAGTGATTGGGATTGATGGGTTCTTGGTAACATGTATTAGAAGTTGACTAAAAGATAGAAAACAGAAGGTTGGTACAGATGGATATTTCTCAGATTGGTAATGAATTGAAAGTGGTGTTCCCTGGGGATTGGTGTTGGGACCCTTACTTTTCCTTATTTATATAAGTGATTTGGAGATGGGTGTTGAGAGCAAAATCTCTAAATTTGCAGATGACACTAAACTAGGAAGAATAGTGAATTTTGAGGATGACACTGAGCACCTTCAGAGGGACATTGACAAGTTATCCAAATGAGCAAGTACTTGGCTGATGAATTTCACTGCAGAGAAATGTGAGGTAAAGCGTTTTGATAGAGGAATTGCGGAGACTCAACACAAGCTCAATGGCACAACTTTGTGGAGAAAAGTACAGGAGCACAGGAACCTCAGGATTCATGTGTATGGTTATCTGAGGTTGCCAGGCAAGTTTAAACAGTTAAGACAGTTTATAGAATCCTTAGGTTTAAAAATAAAGGCATAGAGCATAAAAGCAAGGAAGTGACGCCTATTCTCTAAAATCATCGGTCAGACAACATTTGAAGTATTGCGTTCAGTTGTGGGCACCCGATTTAAGGCAGGATGTGAAAGCCCTGGAGACAGTGCAAAGGAGGTCTACGACAATGAAACCACGAATGAGGGATTTTAAATACAAGGAAAGGTCAGAGAAATTGGGCTTACACTACTTGTAGCAGACAAGATTACGAAGTGACCTTTCTGAGATGTTGAAAATTATGAACAATTTTGACAAGGTAAAGAGGTTGTTCTGTCTCCATTAGTTAATAAATCAGTAACTTGGAGTCACAACTTCAAGACTGTCAACGAGAGAGCTAGGAGTGAGGTGAGGAGAAATATTTTCACTCAAACTTGTTATGATCTGGAACGTGCTGCTGGAGACGAATTCCAAACAAGGGTTCAAAAGACAAGATAACAAGGTGTGGAGCTGGATGAACACAGCAGGCCAAGCAGCATCATAGGAGCAAGAAAGCTTGACGTTTCGGGCCTAGACCCTTCATCAGAAATGGGGGAGGGGAAGAGGGTTCTGAAATAAATAGGGAGAGAGGGGGAGGCGGATAGAAGATGGATAGAGGAGAGGATAGGTGGAGAGGAGGCAGACAAGTTGAAGAGGCAGGGATGGAGCCAGTAAAAGTGAGTGGAGGTGGGGGGGGTAGGGAGGAGATAGGTCAGTCCAGGGAGCACGGACAGGTCAAGGCGGCGGGATGATGTTAGTAGATAGGAGATGGGGGTGGGGTTTGAGGTGGGAGGAGGGGATAGGTGAGAGGAAGGACAGGTTAGGGAAGCGGGGACGAGCTGAGCTGGTTTTGGGATGCGGTTGGGAGAGGGGAGATTTTGAAGCTTGTGAAATCCATATTGATACCATTGGGCTGCAGGGTTCCCAGGCTGAATATGATTTGCTGTTCCTGCAGCCTACGGGTGGCATCATTGTGGCATTGCAGGAGGCCCAGGATGGACATGTCGTGTGAGGAATGGGAGGGGGAGTTGAAATGGTTCGCGACTGGGAGGTGTAGTTGTTTGTTGCGAACTGAGCGCAGGTGTCCTGCAAAGCGGTCCCCAAGTCTCCGCTTGGTCTCCCCGATGCAGAGGAGGCCACGACGGGTACAGCGGATGCAGTATACCACATTGGCAGAGGTTCAGGTGAACATCTGCTTGATGTGGAAAGTCTTCTTGGGGCCTGGGATTGGTGTGAAGGAGGTGGTGTGGGGGCAGGTGTAGCACTTCCTGCGGTTGCAGGGAGAAGTGCCGGGTGTGGTGGGGGTGGAAGGGAGTGTGAAGGGAGTCACGGAGGGAGTGGTCCCTCCGGAAAGCAGACAAGGGT
>JAHRHZ010000114.1:5107759-5131547 GCA_024137785.1 Ginglymostoma cirratum | reverse complement strand
TAAATAGGGAGAGAGGGGGAGGCGGATAGAAGATGGATAGAGGAGAGGATAGGTGGAGAGGAGGCAGACAAGTTGAAGAGGCAGGGATGGAGCCAGTAAAAGTGAGTGGAGGTGGGGGGGTAGGGAGGAGATAGGTCAGTCCAGGGAGCACGGACAGGTCAAGGCGGCGGGATGATGTTAGTAGATAGGAGATGGGGGTGGGGTTTGAGGTGGGAGGAGGGGATAGGTGAGAGGAAGGACAGGTTAGGGAAGCGGGGACGAGCTGAGCTGGTTTTGGGATGCGGTTGGGAGAGGGGAGATTTTGAAGCTTGTGAAATCCATATTGATACCATTGGGCTGCAGGGTTCCCAGGCTGAATATGATTTGCTGTTCCTGCAGCCTACGGGTGGCATCATTGTGGCATTGCAGGAGGCCCAGGATGGACATGTCGTGTGAGGAATGGGAGGGGGAGTTGAAATGGTTCGCGACTGGGAGGTGTAGTTGTTTGTTGCGAACTGAGCGCAGGTGTCCTGCAAAGCGGTCCCCAAGTCTCCGCTTGGTCTCCCCGATGCAGAGGAGGCCACGACGGGTACAGCGGATGCAGTATACCACATTGGCAGAGGTTCAGGTGAACATCTGCTTGATGTGGAAAGTCTTCTTGGGGCCTGGGATTGGTGTGAAGGAGGTGGTGTGGGGGCAGGTGTAGCACTTCCTGCGGTTGCAGGGAGAAGTGCCGGGTGTGGTGGGGGTGGAAGGGAGTGTGAAGGGAGTCACGGAGGGAGTGGTCCCTCCGGAAAGCAGACAAGGGTGGGGAGGGAAAATGTCTTTGGTGGTGGGGTCGGATTGCAGATGGCGGAAGTGTCGGAGGATGATGCGTTGGATCCGGAGGTTGGTGAGGTGGTACGTGAGGACGAGGGGGATTCTTTTTTGGTTATTATTGCGGGGACGGGCTGTGAGGGATGAGTTGCGGTCCTTGAAGAATGAGGACATCTGAGATGCACGGGAGTGGAATGCCTCATCCTGGGAGCAGATGCGGCAGAGGCGAAGGAATTGGGAATACGGGATGGCATTTTTGCAGGAAGGTGGGTGGGAGGAGGTGTAATCCAGGTAGCTGTGGGAGTCAGTGGGCTTGAAATGGACATCGGTTTCTAGGTGGTTACCCGAGATGGAGACAGAGAGGTCCAGGAAGGGGAGAGAAGTGTTGGAGATGGTCCAGGTGAACTTCAGGTTGGGGTGGAAGGTGTTAGTGAAGTGGATGAACTATTCGAGCTCCTCGTGGGAGCACGAGGCGGCGCCGATACAGTCATCAATGTAACGGAGGAAGAGGTGGAGTTTAGGGCCAGTGTAGGCACGGAAGAGGGATTGTTCCACGTAACCTACAAAGAGGCAGGCGTAGCTTGGGCCCATGCAGGTACCCATGGCCACCCCCTTTGTCTGTACGAACTGGGAGGAATTGAAAGAGAAGTTGTTGAGGGTGAGGACGAGTTCGGCTAAGCGGATGAGGGTGTCAGTGGAGGGGCAATTGGTCAGTTCTGCGGGACAGGAAGAAGCGGAGAGCCTTTAGACCATCTGCATGGGGAATACAGGTGTATAGGGACCGGACGTCCATTGTAAAAATGAGGTGTTGGGGACCGGGGAATTGGAAGTTCTGGAGGAGGTGGAGGGCGTGGGTGGTGTCACAGACGTAGGTAGGGAGTTCCTGGACCAGGGGAGTGAAAATGGAGTCTTGGTAGGTGGAGATGAGTTCGGTGGGGCAGGAGCAGGCGGAGACAATGGGTCGACCAGGGCATTCAGGTTTGTGTATTTTGGGAAGGAGATAGAAGCGGGCGGTGTGGGGCTGGGGAACGATGAGGTTGGAGGCGGTGGGTGGGAGGTCACCTGAGGTGATGAGGTTGTGGATGGTTTGGGAGATGATGGTTTGGTGCTCGGGGGTGAGGTCATCAAATCCCCTTCCCATTCCTCAGACGACATGTCCATCCTGGGCCTCCTGCAATGCCACAACGATGCCACCCGAAGGCTGCAGGAACAGCAAATCATATTCAGTCTGGGAACCCTGCAGCCCAATGGTATCAATGTGGATTTCACAAGCTTCAAAATCTCCCCTCCCCCAACCGCATCCCAAAACCAGCCCAGCTCGTCCCCGCCTCCCTAACCCGTTCTTCCTCTCACCTATCCCCTCCTCCCACCTCAAGCCCCACCCCCATCTATCAACATCATCCCGCCGCCTTGACCTGTCCGTCCTCCCTGGACTGACCTATCTCCTCCCTACCCCCCCACCTACACTCAACCTTTACTGGCTCCATCCCTGCCTCTTCGACTTGTCTGCCTCCTCTCCACCTATCCTCTCCTCTATCCATCTTCTATCCACCTCCCCCTCTTTCCCTATTTATTTCAGAACCCTCTTCCCCTCCCCCATTTCTGATGAAGGGTCTAGGCCCAAAACGTCAAGCTTTCTTGCTCCTATGATGCTGCTTGGCCTGCTGTGTTCATCCAGCTCCACACCTTGTTATCTCGGATTCTCCAGCATCTGCAGTACCTTTTATCTCTCGGGTTCATAAGACAGCTGGCTATATTTTGAAAGTGATGAATTCAGAGGGCTATGGAGATAGGGCTGGAGAATGGGATTAGTTGGTAGCTCTTTTGGAAGCTGGTACAGATACAATGGGTTGAATGGCCTCCTTTTGTAGTATAATTTCTATGAAAACAGACATAGTTGCTGGTTTTGTAAATGCATGAAATATACTAAGATGTTCCTTTAGTAAGGAGGAAATCTTCAGTGTTTCACTTTCGTAACTAAATGAAGCTGCAGCGCTCGTGTGACGAATTACTGATGGTTTATTTCATTAAAATAATTTCAGGAAAGGCAGAGCTGCCTCTGTCATTTAGCACAATCATTAACTCTTCAGTTTAAATCAGTCATCTCAGCATTCCAATACTATGCATTCTCTAAACCCATCTTCAATTATTGACAAGAAATATGTTCCAGTTTAGCATTCAGCTTCAGAGCCCAAAAGGTTCATTTGATGGTTTCTACTATGTTAATCTGGTTTCAGCCAGCAGAATAGTGGGCTCCTAGAATTATGTATCTTTGTGATATAATGTGCTTGTGTACCAACCAACATTCCTCAATAGCTCACCATCACATTCTCAAGTGCCATCAGGGACAGGCAAGAATGCTGGCCTAGCCAGTGACACATACATCCCACGAATAAATGGAATAAATGTAATAAATTCTTAGTTTGCAAACTCAAGTATTGAGACTAAAAATGTTGAGAAAAGGAGCCAAGAATGTTAATCCAATTGATGCTGAAGTGTCAATATGG
Source organism: Ginglymostoma cirratum (assembly GCA_024137785.1). Lineage (NCBI taxonomy): Eukaryota > Metazoa > Chordata > Chondrichthyes > Orectolobiformes > Ginglymostomatidae > Ginglymostoma > Ginglymostoma cirratum. The sequence goes on along the minus strand of JAHRHZ010000114.1, from coordinate 5,128,245 downwards.
TACAGAGAGATCAAAAAAAAGTAAGGGAGAGATACAAGGGATCAGATCATTCTCTGAGGGTCCTCATAGTCATTGAGATCAATGGTAGTCATGCCTAGAGTTACTTCTGCAAGGTGTGAGTACCCACTATTGCCCATGGAATCCTGAGTTCAAGCATAGGAGAAATTAGTTGAGGTCTTGCAATAATAAGCTAGGTATCTAAGAATATTAGAAACAACAGCAGGAGCAGGCCCTTCACTTCTTCAGCCTGCTCCACTATCATGGGTAATCGTCATCTTTTATTCAACCTTCACGAATTGTCTCCAGATAATTTTATTCCTTTAGTACCCTAGAGTCTATTGATGTCTACAATGAACACCCTTGGGATACAGAATTCCTAAAATTCACAACTGAGTAAAGAAATCTTACCTCACCAAATCTAAACATCCACTTATTCTGAGACTGCAACCTCTAGTTCTGGATTGGCCAGTCAAGGACAAACACCCTCCCAAAATCTACCATGTAGATATGTTATATACATTTTATATATCATATATTATTTATCATATTTTAATCAGATCGACTCATTTTTCTATATTTAAGGAAATATTATTTCAGCACACTTGATCTTTCATACAGAAATCCCCACACTCTTCGATCCAGACTAGTGAGCCATTGTTGCAGTCCCTCCAAGGTGAATATTTCCTTCCTCAGGTTAAAAAAAAAAAACAAAACTGTACACATATTCCAGCTGTAACTTCTCCAAGGCAATTGCAGCAAGACTTTTCCACGCTCATACTCGAGTATATTCGTTATAAAATCTAAAGGTTCTTTGGTTTACTAATTGCTTGCTGCAACACAATGTTAATTTCCTGTGTGCATAAGGACATGCTGGAGTTTGGGGTGGGGTGGGGGAGTCTCCTCGATGACAAACCTATAAAATGGTCACAACATTTAAAACTGTTTTATTTTCTCTTTCAAAGCGAATAAATTTCACTTGCCCTGCTCTTCCCCGCTCACTTCACCTTATTAGAGCTTTGAGTAAGCTCTATGTTTTTTCCCTCAGTTTATTTTCCCCACTTAACATTGTGGCATCAGCAAACATTGGTCCTTCAGCTAAATGATGAATATCGATAATGAACAACTGAACTACGAACATTGGTCTTACTGATTATGAATTGTCTAACCCTCTTTCTCCATTAACCAAACCTCAATATATGCTCAGATTGTAGAGCTGGATGAACACAGCAGGCCAAGCAGCATCAGAGGAGAAGGAAGGCTGACGTTTCAGGTCTAGACCCTTCATCAGAAATGGGGGAGGGGAAGGGGGTTCTGAAATAAATAGGGAGAGGGGGGAGGTGGATAGAAGATGGACAGAGGAGAAGATAGGTGGAGAGGAGACAGACAGGTCAAAGAGGCGGGGATGGAGCCAGTAAATGAGTGTAGGTGGGGAGGTAGGGAGGAGATACGTCAGTCCAGGGAGGATGGACACGTCAAGGGATGAGGTTAGTAGGTAGGAGATGGGGGTGGGGATAGGTGGGAGAAAGGAAGGTTAGGGAAGCAGGGAAAAGCTGGGCTGGTTTTGGGATGTGGTAGGGGGAGGGCAGATTTTGAAGCCTGTGAAGTCCACATTGATACCATTGGGCGGCAGGGTTCCCAAGGGGAATGAGTTGCTGTTCCTGCAGCCTTCGGGTAGCATCGTTGTGGCACTGCAGGAGGCCCAGGATGGACATGTCGTCTGAGGAATGGGAGGGGGAGTTGAAATGGTTCACGACTGGGAGGTGCAGTTGTTTAGTGCGAACCGAGCATAGGTGTTCTGCAAAGTGGTCCCCAAGCCTCCGCTTGGTTTCCCCGATGTAAAGGAGGCCACAACGGGAAGAGCGGATAAACCTCAATATATGCTAATATATTACCCTAAATTACATACCAACATGAATAAGGAGTACGCCAGTCAGCCCACCCATCCAATAAGATTCAAGCTGATCTGATTACTCACCCTTCTGACCTGTATCGATATCCTTCCACACCACCCCCTGCTCATCAAAAATCTATCCACTTCTGCCTTAAAAATATTCAAAGACTCTGCTTCTGCCATTATTTGAGGAATAGAATTCCAAAGACTCAAGCTCAGAAAAACATCTCATCACTGCAATCTAAAATGGCTGAATCTTTATTTTTGAACAGAGATTCTCCCACATCCACCCTATCAAGGCCATTCAGGATCTTGTATCTCAGGATCCATAAGTCTCAATTCTGCATACCAATCTGTTGAATCTTGTCAAATACTTTTGAAATACACAACAATAACCTGATTTCACTCATTCATCCTAGTAACAACCTCAAAAAAAATCTACAATTTAGTCAAACAGGATTTCTCTTTCAAAGATCTGTGCTGATTCTGCCCAACCATTTTTATGATTCTAACTTCTGTTACCATCTACACCAATGTCCATTACATTCCTAAAGATTCCACAGTCACCTTGACTACACCTCCTCATGCCCTGCTTCTTGCAAGGATTCCAGTCTATTCTCAGTTTCGCTGTCGCAGTGACATCTGTTTTGATGATGCCTCCAACATGTCCTCCTTTTTCCCCTCAACTGAAGATCATCCCCACCCCCAACCCCTGGGGCTGACAGGGCCCTCAGCCATGTGCGAAAATTTCCCACATTTTGCCATTGCCACTTACCCTCCTTCCCAGAACAACAGGATCTCTCTTGTCCTCACTTCCAATCTCAATAGTCTCTGCACTCAAAGGATCATTCTCTGCCATTTTTGCCACCTCCAGCAGGATGCCACATCTAAATACATCTTCCCCTCCCCTACATTGTCAGCATTCCACAGGAACCGTTCCCTCTGTGACACTTTGGTCCACTCCTCCAACATATATCACACTTCTGACTTATGAGGACTTGTACTTTGGAATGTGATCATTTCCTGTACTTAAGAACAGCTGCTTTATATTGTCCTACATTGTGTTCCCACGCACACAAATCAACTGGCGAATGGACTCAGGAAAGGAACCCATTCACAACCAGCAGGGCTGTCTGTCTCTGTCTCTGTTACAAACTGTTCTCTTCATCTCTTGTTAAATTATTTTCATATTTATTTCTCTCCATCAATTTTTGAAGATTCTTTGCTGAAATTCAAAAATCTTTCAATTCCCTAGGCTTATGGAATCCAGTCTATTTGAAAGAACTACTGAAAAGCAACAACTTAAATTGAACTGAAAGTGGAGCACAGGAAGAACAGCAACTTGGAACACAGAACAAATTTTATTGATCAATTTTGTCTATTGCAACACAGCTCCTGTCAAAACTGCCATTGCAAGCTTGGTAGTTAAGAGGTCAAATTGAGCATACAATAAAAATGAAACTTCTTTTTCTCTTATTCACAAGACGCAAGTATCATTGGTCAGGCCCAGTATTTGTTGCCTCATCCCTAATTACCCAGACTGCAGTTAAAAGTCAATCACATTGCTGTAGGTTGAGTCTTACATAGGCCAGACCAGGTAAGGGCAGCAAGTTTTCTTCCCTAAAGGGCGTTAGATTTAGTTTCATAAAACAAAACTAATTAGATTTGTGACTGCAAGTTGCATTGATTGTTAGATTCAAGTAAATCATGTAATTACTAAGTAGTCTTAATAAAATTCAAAAATAAGGCTAGGTCCAGTAATGGTGACCATAAAAACTTTTCTTTGATTGTTATAAACACCCAACTGGCTCACCACTGTCACCTCAAGAAAGAAAACTGCCATGTTTACCTGGTCTAGTCTACATGCAACTCTAGGCTCACTGCAATATGGCAAAGTTAACTGCTCTATGAAGCAGTTGCAAGCTTGGCACTAGCAAACCACTCAATTCAAGGACAATGAGGCATAAACAATGAATGCTGGCTTTGCCAGTGATGCCACATCCTGTGAAAGAACAAAATAACTATGTTAGAGAACTACATCCACAACCCTCAGCATTATTTCAGTTAAGAAATTGTATTTAGCATACAGGGCAAGTGAGAAACTCTTCTTAGAAGCAAAGGGAAAGAGACGAAAACAGAAATTTGGAATTTAAATAAATTCACTGTCAATGTACATCAACCACAAATCTGAGTGTTGAAATTAACTGTTAAATCTTGACTAATGAATATTTAGCAATAGTAGGAAGATACACAAAATGATTAAAGAGGATAATGAAATATCTGGCAGGGGATGGGAACTGAAGCAGCAGTATAGAGACTGGTGAAGAGCTTGAAACTAAGGCAAATACAGTTAAGGAAGAGCAGCTGGGCAGAAGTTGCTGAGCTCAGCAGAACTGGAAGTTTGGACTGTATTTGCTTCAATGCAAGATAATACAGTTAAGATGGATGAACTTACAAGCCTCGATTAATGCATGCAATTATGTTGTTGTTACTATCACAGAGACAAGATTGAAAGAGGGACAGGATTGGCAGCTTAGTTATTCCGAATATCAATGTTTTAGATGAGACAAAGGAGGAAGCAAAAGGAGGTGGGGGAGTTGCATTACTGGTTGGGGAGAATATCACAGCTGTATTGAAACACGACACCCGGGAGGGATCTGGCAGCAAAGCATTATGGGTACAGCTCAGGAACAGGAAGGGTGCAATCACAATGCCAGGATTGTACTACAAACTCCCTGCTACCAACAGGAGATAAGAGGAAAAGATATGTCTTCAGATTCTGGGAAAGATGTAAAAAAAAAACAAGGGCTGCTGTAGCGGGTGATTTTAACTTTCCTATTGACTGGGACTCCCTTAGGGCCAGGAGTTTCGATGGGGAGCAATTTGTTAGGTGTCCAGTAGGGTGTTTTTGAAACAGTATGTGGAGAGTCCAACAAGGGAGGAGACCAAACTGGACCTGGTATTGGGAGGTGAGCCCAGCCAGGTGATCAAAGTTTTGTTGATTGATTGATTTTATAGTCACATATACCGAAATACAGTGAAAAGCTTTGTTTATGAGCAGTACAGGCTGATCACAGCAAGCAAAGGATGTACGGATCAAAAAGACTTAGAGGCATACAGGTAATATTGCAGGTTACATTATTTCAGGCTAGAGTCCATTCAACATTCAACAGCCGGAAAGTTGTTGTTCCTGAACCTGCTTGTGCATGTGTTTACGCTTCTGTATTTTCTGCCTGACGGAAGAAGCTGTAGGAGGTCATTACCAGGGTGCAATGGGTCTTTGATGAGGTTGGCGGCTTTTCTGTGGCAGCGAAACATGGAAATAGAGTCCATGGGTGGAAGGTTGGCTTTAGTGATGGCTTAGGCTGTGCACACCCTTTCTGTAGTTTCTTACGGTCCTGGGCAGAGCAGTTATCATTCCAGGCCGTTCTGCACCCGGACAGCGTACTTTCAATGGTGCATCTGTAGAATTTGGTGAGGGACGTTATGGACATGCCAAATTTCTTGAGCCGCCTGAGGAAGAAGAGGTGTTTTTGTGCCTTCTTGACTGTCACATTTACGTGGGAAGTCCAGGACAGGTCGTCAGTTATCATCACTCCAAGGAACTTGATGCCAACTCTAACCAAATTAGTCAAGAATTGGAGAATGTGAATTGGGAGCAGCTGTTTGTGGGTAAATCCACATCTGACATGTGGGAGTCTTTTAAAGACCAGTTGATTATAGTGCAGGACAGGTATTTTCCTGTGAAAAAGGAGGACTGGAATGGCAGGATTCAGGAAATGATAGGGAAAATTATCAGGTTAGTCAAAAAGAAAAAGGAAGCATACTTAAGGTTTACTGAAGTAAAAACAGACAAAGTCCTCGACGAACATAGAGAAAGAAGTAAGTAGCTCAAACGGGGAGTTAGGAGGGCTTAAAGGGGCTATGAAATGTCCTTGGCCAGCAGGGTTAAGGACAATGCCAAGGCATTTTATACATACATTTGGAGCAAGAGGGTAGCTAGGGGAAGAGTAGTCCACTCAAGGATAAAGAAGGGAGGGTATTTGTGGAGCCAGAGGAAATGGGTGTGATCCTTAATGAGTACTTTACATCATTATTCTCCAAAGAGAGGGACGTGAGGTATGTTGAAGTTAGGGAAAGGTGTGTGAATACTCTTGGGCAGGTCAGCATAATGAAGGAAGAAGTGTTAGGTGTCTTGAAATGTATTAAGGTAGACAAGTTGCCAGGACCAAATGGGAATCTATCCTCGGATACTGTGGGAGGCAAGGGAGGAAATAGTTGGGTCTTTAAGATATCTTTGCATCCTCTTTGGCCTCAGGCGAGGTTCCAAAGGACTGGAGAACGGCCAATGTTGTTCCCTTATTTAAGGAGGGGAAAACAGAAATAATCTAGGTAATTACAAGCCAGTGAGCCTAACGTCAGTGGTGGGGAAGCTATTGGAGAAGACAGGATTTATTCACATTTGAAAGCAATTGGACTTGTTAGGTGATAAGCAGCATGGTTTGTGCAGAGAAGGTCATGTCTCAACAACTTGATTGAGTTTTTTGAGGAGGCGAAAAGAATGATTGATGGGGGAGGGGCAGTGGGTGTCGTCTACATGGACTTTAATGAGGCTTTTGATAAGGTGCCTCTTGTCTGGTACAAAAGGTACAATCTCACGGGATCCAGGGTGAGCTGGCTGGATGGATACAAAACTGCTTGGTTATAGAAGACAGAGTAGCAGTGGAAGGGTGTTTTTCAGAATGGAGATTACAGAGGATACTAGTGGTGTTTCACAGGGATCAGTGCTGCGACATTTGTTGTTTATAATATTTGTAAGTGATCTGGAGGAAAATGTAGGTGGTTTGATTAGTAAGTTTGTGGATGACACCAACATTGGCCGAGTCGTAGATAAGGAGGATTGTCAAAAGATACTGTGAGACATCGACCAATTACAGAGAAATAGCAGATGGAGTTTAATCCGGACAAACGCGAGGTGATGTATTTTGGAAGATCAAATTTAGGTGTGAATTATATAATAAATGGCAGAACCCCTAGGAGCACTGACTTACAGAGGGATCTGAGCGTACAGGTCCACAGATCCCTGAAAAAGGAAACACAGGTGGATAAGGCGGTTAAGAAGGCATACAGCATGCTTACCTTCATCGGTCGGGGCAGTGAATAAAGAAGTTGGCAAGTTATGTTACAGCTGTATAAAACTTTAGTTAGGCCACATTTGGAGTATTGCGTGCAGTTCTGGTTGCCACACTACATGAAGGGCGTGGATGCTTTGGAGAGGGTGCAGGATGTCACGTAGTTTAGAGGGTTTCCGTTATGAGGAGAGGTTGGATAAACTTGGACAATTTTCATTGGAAGATGGAGGCTGAGGCGCAACCTGATTGAGGTCTACAAAATTATGAGAGACTTGGATAGGAGGGATAGTCAGAGGCTTTTTCCTTGGGTGAAAAAGTCAACTACAAAAGGGCACAGGTTCAAGGCAAGGGGAGAAGTTTAGGGGAGAAGTGCAGGGAAGGCTTTTCCACACAGAGGGTGGTGTGTGCCTGGAAAGCACTGCCAGTGGAGGTGGTGGAAGCAAGCACGTTAACAATGGTTAAGGTGTATCTTGATAGACACATGTACAGGAGGCAAACAGAGGGACAGAAACCATGTATGGGCAGTAAGTAGCTGGTCTAAGTAAGGACTAGGAATCGGCACAGGTTTGGTGGGTCGAAGAGCCTGTTTATGTGCTGTATCGTATTATTGTATCTAGAAACTAAAGACATAATAAATCTTAAAGAATTTGGAAAGGGCAAATCTTGTGCATCCAACCTCAATTAACTTTTTGAAGAGATATTAGAGAATAATGTATCACATGTGGCATATCTATACTTCCAAAACGCAATAAATACCACATAAGAGACTGCTGACTAAGGTCAGAATGTGTGGGGGTAGAGGATAAGTAGGTGAATGGAAAGCTGGTGTGCAGCAAGAAAGCAGAGAGTACAAACAAAGGGTAACTATGAAGAGTGACAGAAGGTAGGAAGGAGGATTGTACAAGGATCACTGTTAAATTACAACATTGTCACCTACAAATTGATAATTTAGACTACAGACTTGGACATAACACGCTTTAAATTTTCAGATGGCACAAAAAACTTGAAGAGTCAACATTGAAGGAGGACTACAACAAATTACAATAAGACATTAATAAACTTAGACTAGAACTATAATTGACAAATGGATTTTGATGTAAGCAAGCGAGAGTTATTACATTTTGGTAAGAAAATACTGATTAGAAAATAAGAATCTAATGGGGTAAATGAGCAAAGGGATCTAAGATTACAAATACATACGCCACAGATACAGCCATAATTAAAGTAGACCATGCACTGTAGTCTATTACAGGGACAGAACTGACGGAAAAGGAGGAATTTTGCTAAATCTGTATCAAACATTGGCTAGACCACATTGAACATACCATGCATCATATTTTAAAAAGGGATACACAAAGTACACAAAGACAACTGAGAAGGATGACACCAGAACTGAGAAGTATGACTGAGGAAAACAAATTGGTTAAGTACTTTTCCTTTTAAAGCAGAAGGCTGAAGTCTAACCGAGGTCTTTAAAACTGACAACTGTTTTGTTGGAGTAAACAGAGACAGTGCTGTGACGTGGAGGCAGTCAGAATGAGGAACAAGCTATCACAATGCTTTTATTTACTCAGTGACTTTTATATAATCCTGGGTATGGAGGGACTGGTCTTATATAGGGAGGTTGAGTAGGTTGAGAGTGTACTCGTTACAGTTTAGAAGAATGAAAGGTACAAGACTTTTAAGGAGCTTGAAAAGCTAGATGAGAAAGGTTATTTCCCTTTGTGGGAAGGTCTTGGACCAGACAGCATAATCTCAGAATAAGGGGTCACTGATTTAAAAAAGAGACACTGAGGAATTTACTCTCTCAGACAATACTGAATCTGTGGATTCTTTACCACACAGGGATGTCGAGAATGGGTAATTAAGTATTTTCAAAGGCTGAGACAGACATTCTTAATCAGTAAGGGAATCAGATTCTGGGGAAAAGGGAGGCAAGTGGAGTTGAGGTTAATCAGATCAGTCAAGATCTCATCAAATGGCAGAGCAGACTTGATAGGCTGAATGGCCTACATCTTATGGTCTTATCATAAAATGTTGTGAGGTATTTCGCAAGCTCAATGCAAAACTAAAGATGACATCAAGTTGCACGTTGTATTAGGGCAAATGATGGAAAAAAAAAACTGATCAAACAGCAGTTTTAAGGAGTGTATTAAAAAAGAGGGATAAATGAGTTAGAAGTATGGGAAGGTTTGGGAAAGATATTCTAAAGATTAGGGACTAGACAGGTGAAGTTAGTCACCAATGGTGGAGCGAATAAAATTGGAAATGCTTCAAAAGGCCAGAATTAGACAGCACTTATTTTGAAGGGCTTTAAAATCAAGGACTGAGAATCATAATAAATTAGTGAACACTGTGATTATGGGGAATGGGATTTGGTGTGGACAGCAGAAATTTGAATGACAAAGATTGTGCAGGCTAGAATGTGGGACAGCAGCCAGGACTGTGTTGGAATGGTTAAATCTAGATGTGACAAAAGCATTGACAAGGCTTTCCACAGCAGATTATCTGAAGGATGGGCAGAGTTGGGTGAAATGACAGAGGTGGAAATGGGTGGTCTTAAAGATGTCAAGAATATGTAATCAGGAGTTCATCTTCATGTTAAAGATTACATCATGGCTGTGAACAGTCTGGTAAGCCTCACACTTTTGCCAGGATGTCGTATGGAACTGGTAGCTAATGAATGGAGTTTTTGGCAGGGATTGAAGACAAAATCTTCAGCATTCCCAATATTTAGTTGAAGGAAATTTATGCTCATACAGCATCGGATGTTGGTCATGCAATCTAACAACTTAAACAGTGGAAGAGGCCAAAAGACAAAAGGTACCTTGGATGTCTTTAGAGTACAGGTGGAAACTGGTACTGTGTTTTCAGATGATGTCATTTAGGGACATCATGAAGAAATAGGAAAGGGTCAAAGTCAGATCCTTGAGGTACATCATAGGTAATCATGTTGGACAAGAAGCAATGTGCGGATGACTTTCTCACTACAACTGAATATATAATAATAGAATCAAATAGCACTGGCTAACATGTTTTTAAGGGGAGGTTCGATAGACATATGTGGCAGAAGGGAATAAAAGATTCTGCTGATAGATCTGTGAGAGGGAAAGGAGATGCTGTGAGTGAAGTGTTTTGGCTGTCTAAAAGATTATGTAGCACATTAAGGGGAGACAATGGCCTTGTGGTATTATCGTTGACTGTTAATGCAGAGAACGAGGTAATGTTCTGATGGACCTGGAAACAAATCCTGCCACAGCAGATAGGGAAACTTAAATTCAATAAAAAAAAACGTGGGATTAAGAGTCTAATGATGGCCATGAAACCATTACCCATTAATGTCCTTTGGATGAGAAAAGTACTATCCTTACCTAGTCTGGCCTACATGCGACTCCAGATCCACAACAATGTAGTTGACTTTTAACTGCCCTCTGCGCAATTAGGGATGGGAAATAAACGCAGCCTAGCCAATGACACTCACATCCGGTGAATTAATAAAAGAAAAATACAGAACCAGATCAATGCAATTCTATGTCAGAACATGGCACTGGGACGTAAGTGGTCCAAGAAACGGCACTCAAAGGCAAATGTCTCTTGCAATCAGAAATGAATTGTTTCAAGCGTGCTCACTAAATATTGGACCAGTCGGATTCTGGTCTGTAAATAATTAAAATAAACTTCTAATATTTGCTACATATTTAATTTTGCATATTACTTCATCTGAAAAAATATCCAAATCCAATTTCCATGTACATAATAAATAATCTTTAAATCTGTTGATTATGAATTGGAGGACAATTCATGTTTTATGTTTTGTTTGTTATGTGATAGACCTTCCTAAGTAAAATCATTGGTGTCAGCAATTCCATAACGCTCACCTGACTTTTTGGAAGCTTGGGTGACACCATTTTGCCTTTCTTCTTCAGGATTGCACCCAGGAAGTTCCTTCAGATCACTTCCTGTGAGGACAGGAAGTTGTGTTACAGCCATATTTTATTCCCCTTTTTTTAAAAACAGAGCACTTACTCCACTCACAAAGTTAATATAATATTAAAATATAATCAACTGATTGGGGGTTAGGAGGGTTAGGGTTTGGGTTTGGAGACGCAGTGGTCGCCATTTCCCATACAGCAAGCAATGCAAAGGAACTTTCCTGGGCAAAGCTCAAAGATAAAGGGCAGAATGGTTTATCTTGCACAACAAGATCCACAGCTCTATTCTTGGACAACTTAAGGATATTATGTACAAATGGGTTTCAATTCAAACACCTGTTAAATGAATAATTTGGGTAGCTAATACTAAGGAATTAATACACTTTAAAACAATACTTCACAGAAATTGATTTGATTTAAAATTTTATTGCAACGTTTGGTGTTTTAAATAGCTGATATACAGTGTTCACATTTACGCTGACTGTATTAAATTTCCCACTGAAGTGCATACCTAATACTTATGAATGGTTCGTCTGCACATACTAACTGGAAAAAATTCCCATCTCCAGTTGTCATGTAGTTATTTTTATCCCTTCTCCATGATACATTTCAATTTACCCTATAATTCTTCATTCCTAATGTCTGAAAGACACAGACCAGTTATCCAGAATTTATTTTCACCAGGCCTTGAAAGTCTCAGAGTCACCCCTTGTGACACTGAGCTGAAGCCACTGGATCAATGCCGTCAAATAGAATGGGTTGGATGCTGAACACTTAAGCGCTTTTCAAGCTCTGAAACATTTCTCATGGCTGAATGTAGAGCAGGTCCAAGATGTCTGATATTGGAGCGGGAGGATTTGAGTTATTGGAAGAGGCTGAATAGGAAATAGACCTTTCGGTCCGACTTATCTGTACTGACCAGACATCCCAATCTGACCCAGCTCCAATTGCCGGCATTTGGCCCATATCCCTCTAAACCCTTCCTATTCATATACTTTTTGATGTCCTTTAAGTGTCGTAATTGTACCCCGTCTCCATCACTTTTTCAGGCAGCTCGCTCCAGACACAGATCACCTTCTGCATGAAAAAGTCATCCGTCAGGTCTTTTGAAAATTTCTCCCCTCTCGTCTTAAACCTATGCCCTCTAGTTTTGGACACCCCCCACCCTTGGAAAAAGACCTTGGTTATTCACCCTCTCCATGCCCCTCATGACTTTTTTCAACCTCTATAAATTCACCCTCAACCTCCGACGCTTCAGGAAAAAAGGCCCCAGCCTGTCCAGCCTCTCCCAAAAACTCGAACTCTCCAGTCCCAACATCAATGAAGGGATATATTGCTTAATTGCTGATAATGTCCGATTTACCCTGGACCACGGTACATTAGTATATCACTCACATTTTTCAAATGAATGAGTTATAAAACATGAGTTTGCATTGCTTAACACCAGATTTGGAATGCTTTAATCTTACGTACATATCGAAATCTGATTCATACACTTCAGTTAAGCATTTTAATGTTATTCTGCAACGCAGAAAATTTCAAAATCCAGAAATGCCTTGGTCCCAGGTATTCTAGATTGATGACATTACTGTGTAGTCTCGATAAAAATTTATTTAAGACATTAAAAAGTTACATAAATTTGTGCGGCTGTAATTCCATTAATCCTCCAACAATACCATTATATGGGAGTCGCTGATTTACACCTGTCCAAATTATGAATGCTCACACTTCTGAACACTATCCCATACAGGGGCACAGGGTAACTTTAAAGATTTGACATACAAACATTTCCCATGCTTACAAATGGCTGTTTTATATCGTTCTGCACTGTGTTCTGACTCGTGTACAAATCAACTTGTGAAAGGACTTGGGAACAGAACCCATTTGCTATCCAGGGACTGCCTGTAGTACCTCAGTTTGGCAACTCCTCAACTTATATTGCATTCAACTGCTTTATTATAGACCTGGGTCAGTTATCGCAACACTCCTCACCTGAAGATTATATTTAATGCACAATGTCGTAGGAGTCTACCTTGTGTAACTTAATAGCTTCTGAAAGAAAAATTACACTAGCAGTCTTTATGTGAAAATGTGCTATTGTCTAACTTAAAAAAATACACAGACAGCACTTTGATACATACTGGCAAGTTTTCTGCCTTTTTATAACACAGCGGTTTTCTTGAAATTGCTGTATCAAACCATGAACTTTGGAATTGAACTTATTTGTAAAAAAGCAAATGGCGAACATTAGGGTTGTTCAGGGAGTGAAGTCTCTAGTCGCTTTTTTTTTTACTCTCCTAGTCGTGCTGACCTTTTTGTAACTAAAGTCTCATAGCAAAGTCTTGGAAGTCCCCTACCAAGCTGTATCAAAAGAATGACCAACATTATTACAATAGAGATAACAAGGTGTAGAGCTGGATGAACACAGGAGGCCAAGCAGCATCAGAGGAGCAGGAAGGCTGACGTCTTGGGCCTAGATCCTTCTTCAGAAAGGGGGAAGGGGATTCTGAAATAAATAGGGAGAGAGGGGAGGCGGATAGAAGATGGATAGTGGAGAAGATAGGTGGAGAGGAGGCAGACAGGTCAAAGAAGCGGGGACGGAACCAGTAGAGGTGAGTGTAGGTGGGGAGGTAGGGAGGAGATAGGTCAGTCCAGGGAGGACGGACAGGTCAAGGGGGCGGGATGATGTTAGTAGGTAGGAGATGGGGGTGGGGCTTGAGGTGGGAGGGGGGGATAGGTGGGAGGAAGGACAGGTTAGGGAGGTGGGGAAAAGCTGGGCTGGTTTTGGGATGCAGTAGGGGGAGGGCAGATTTTGAAGCTTGTGAAGTCCACATTGACACCATTGGGCTGCAGGGTTCCCAGGCGGAATAGGAGGTGCTGTTCCTGCAACCTTCGGGTGGCATCGTTGTGGTACTGCAGGAGGCCCAGGATGGACATGTCGTCTGAGGAATGGGAGGGGGAGTTGAAATAGTTCACGACTGGGAGGTGTAGTTGTTTAGTGCGAACCAAGTGTGGGTGTTCTGCAAAGCGGTTCCCAAGCCTCCGCTTGGTTTCCCCGATGTAGAGGAGGCCACAATGGGAACAGCATATACAGTATACCACATTAGCAGATGTGCAGGTGAACATCTACTTGATGTGGAAAGTCTTCTTGGGGCCTGGGACGGGGGTGAGGGGGGAGGTGTAGGGGCAAGTTTAGCACTTCCTGCGGTTGCAGGGAAGAGTGCCGGGTGTGGTGGGGCTGGAGGGGAATGTGGAGCGGACAAGGGAGTCATGGAGAGAGTGGTCCCTCCGGAAAGCAGATAAGGGTGGGGAGGGAAAAATGTCCTTGGTGGTCGAGTCGGATTGCAGATGGCGGAAGTGTCGGAGGATGATGTGTCGGATCCGGAGGTTGGTGGGGTGGTACGTGAGGACGAGGGGGATTCTGTTTTGGTTGTTATTGCGGGGAGGGGGTGTGAGGGATGAGGTGTGAGAAATGCAGGAGACATGGTAGAGGGCGTTCTCGACCACTGCGGGGGGGCGGGTAGTTGCGGTCCTTGAAAAATGAGCACATCTGAGATGTACGGGAGTGGAATGCCTCATCCTGGGTGCAGATGTGGCAGAGGCCCAGGAATTGAGAATAGGGGATGGCATTTTTGCAGGAAGGTGGGTGGGAGGAGGTGTATTCTAGGTAGCTGTGGGAGTCGGTGGGCTTGAAATGGATATTGGTTTCCAGGTGGTTGCCAGAGATAGAAACAGAGGGGTCCAGGAAAGAGAGAGAGGTATCAGAGATGGTCCAGGTGAACTTAAGGTTGGGGTGGAAGGTGTTGGTGAAGTGTTCGAGCTCCTCGTGGGAGCACGAGGCGGCGCTGATACAGTCATCAATGTAACGGAGGAAGAGGTGGGGTTTAGGGCCAGTGTAGCTACGGAAGAGGGATTGTTCCACGTAACCGACAAAGAGGGCTTAGCTTGGGCTAACCGACATAGCTTGGGCCTATGCAGGTACCCATGGCCGCCCCCTTTGTCTATAGAAAGTGGGAGGAATTGAAAGAGAAGTTGTTGAGGGTGAGGACGAGTTCGGCTTAGCAGATGAGGCTGTCAGTGGAGGGGGACTGGTTGGGCCTGTGGGACAGGAAGAAGCGGAGGGCCTTAAGCCATCTGCATGGGGAATGCAGGTGTATAGGGACTGGAAGTCCATGGTAAAGATGAGGTGTTTGGGACCGGGGAATTGGAAGTTTTGGAGGGGGGGGGGGGGGCGAGGGTGGTGTCACGGACGCAGACAGGGAGTTCCTGGACCAAAAGGGGAGAAAATGGAGTCGACATAGGTGGAGTTAAGTTTGAATGACTGCTTTAAAAAACATTGAGGAATGGACCTGAATGCTGACTCTTGTCAGCAACAGCATCATCCTGGGAACTAGTACAAAAACATTCTACAGAACTCAACTGCTCCGCCTCACCTTCCTAAAGAGGAATGGGAAGAGTGCCAGGATCTTTCCATCCCTTAACTGAATCAAAGAAATCCAACTTCTACTAAATTTATGATGTTTCAAATGTACAATATGAGTTCCTTACTTTGATATAGATGTATAATTAAATGCCATTTGTAACAGGTAAATTATCTAAGTAATATAATTTTTCTTTTAGCTGTCATATTAGAACATAGAACAGTACAGCACAGTACAGGCCCTTTGGCCCATGATTTTGTGCTGAACTTTTACCCTAATCCTAAGGTCTATCTAACCTCCAACCCCATCTTATACTATCATCCACATGCCTATCTAATAGCTGCTTAAGTGCCCCTAATGAGGCCGACTCCACTAACCTCTCTGGCAAAGCATTCCACGCCTCGACCACTCTCTGAGTAAACAGCCTACCTCTGACGCCTCCACTATATCTACCTCTGCTCACTTTAAAACTATGTCCCCTCATAATAGCTACCTCCACCCTAGGAAATAGAGTGGACAGCCAGAGACTATCTGTACCTCTGATCATTTTGTACACCTCTATCAAGTCACCTCTCATCCTTTGTCGTTCTAAAGAGAAAAGCCCTAGCTCTCTCAATCTTTCCTCGTAAGACCTTCCCTCCATTCCAGGCAACATTCTGGTAAATCTCCTCTGCACTTTCTCCATTGCTTCCAGGTCTTTCCTGTAATGAGGTGACCAGAACTGGCCACAATACTCCAGATGCGGCCGAACCAGGCTTTTGTATAGCTGGAGCATAACTTCACGGCTCTTGAACTCAATCCCTCCATTAATGAAAGCTTAGACACCATAAGCCTTCTTAACAACTCTATTCACCTGGGTGGCAGCTTTCAGGAATTATGGACATGAACCCCAAGATCCCTCTGCTCCTCCACACTGCCAAGAATCTTTCCGTTAACCCTGTATTCTGCTTTCAAGTTCGTCCTTCCAAACTGAATCACCTCACACTCTTCAAGGTTAAATTCCATCTGCCAATTCTCAGCCCAGCTCTGCATCCTATCAATGTCCCTTTGTAACCTAGAACAGCCCTCCGCACTGTTCACAACGCGACTTCTTCTGCAAGAGAACCACAGAGTGTTTAGGTCAGGTAAGATACGTGGTTTTAACATGGTTTCAGCTCCATGCATATACTTCCTACTATTGTCAGTACAATTATTTACAATTGCAACATTCTGCACAACTGAATTGATAAATAATGTTTTAGAAATGCAAAGCTCATCAAATATACAGTCACATTGAGCTTTATGGAAAATCATTGTTAACCCAAGAGTAATTTATAAATTTACATCAAAAAAAATCATAAAAATGTATTAATTTACAAGGGTTCTTTTTGTACTTAAGAATACACTTGCAGCTACATGTGTAGTTTACACAACATCACTGGACCAGAATAAATACAATAAAATGCAAACAAAAAACCCTTAAAATCACATTTCCTCTCTCACAACTGCCTCTGTTGCATCATTTCTACAATTATTTCTTTCCACTATATCTCTTAGCTAGTTTTAAGTCTCATCTTCCTGTAGCTTATTAATCCAAACAAAAGACTTGAGACACATTTTGAAAACATCCGAGTCTATAGGTGTGAGGCTGGAAAAGCACAGCACGTCAGACAGCAGTCCTGACGAAGGGTTTCAGCCGGAAGCATCGACTGATTTGCTCTGCTTTTCTAGCCTCACACTACAGACTCTGGCTTCCAGCATCTGCAAGTCCGTATTGTCTCCAAGTTTTTGAAAACATCTCTTTTGGGAACACCAGACAGGGAAACACAAAGGAGAGAGAAAAGATGAAAAGAATGAGGAAAAGCCGAGAAGGGAGTGACAACAAATTAAACAATAAAATGAAAAGATTTACTTTTTTCCTATGTTCAACAGTATTTTACTGTTATCTCGCTGCATTGTAAACTTTTTGTTTTTGTATCTGGTGCACTTGTTAGGCATTACATATTCTGAGATACATAAAAACTTGTGTTCTTCTGAGAGATGGCACACAGTGGAGCAGGGTTAATGTCACCGAGCTAGCAAAAAAAAAAGTTATCAAAACGTCCAGGTCAGCACTCTGGTTATTACATGGATTCAAACTCCACCAGCCAGTGGAATTTAAATTCCTTTAATAGAAGTGATTAATTTACAAAATATCTTAATATTGTCCGTGAAACTATCGTTGATTGTTGGAAAAATCAATCCAGTCCATTAATTGCTCTTAAAGAGATCTACATCATTAACTAGCTTGGCTTACATGCGATTCCACAGACACATCAGACACTTAATTGCTGACAAGGACAATTCGGGATGAGCAAAAGTTGGTGTTGCCAGACAAAGCTACATACAAAGAGGATATAGTTACACTGTAATTTATGCAATTTCTGTTTGATACATTGGCATATCCTCTAGGCTGCCATGCTTTCTCCCAAAAAAGCTGTAGGTCTTGGCACTAGAAAAAAATGTTAATCATGGGGGTACCACAGCATAGTTGTCAAGTTGCTGGACTAGATACCCAGAGACCAGGATGAGTGATCCAGAGTCAATTTCACAACAGCGGCAGAATTTAATTTCTATTAATAAATAAATTAGATATTGATAGCATCAATAATGGTGATTTGTATAAAATTTCATCAGTAACGTTCCTGCTAAGCTGCATGGCCACTTGGAGGTCCCACTTACTGGCTTGCATGTCACTGCATTGACTTTCGTATGCAGAAATTGATGTCGCGCATGGTCAGTGCAACGGGAAGAAATACTAGAGGGAATGCAGCCCATCAGGTTCACATATGTCTTACTTACTCCATGTGGCTCTAAAACCACAACGTCATTCACTCCTAACTGCCCTCTGAAATGACCTGGTGAGCCATTCAGATGTAGCCAAGGCATCACCACTATCTTTTCGCTAAGTCTTGACAGAAATGACCACATCAACTAAATAATTACAGTAAATTTTCTGAATGAGGAGAATATTCCATAATTGCTAATTTCCAAGAACTCATCCAAAATTCTGCATCTGTAGTGAAACTGCTTACAAATAGTTTCCGAATTCTCTCAGTGGAGGTATTCATCCCAACTCCAACAGTACAACTGCCAACCACATAGCACCAGTTATTCCAATGAAAAGCATCTAATCTAACAACAATTCCTTCTAACTCACTAGTGGCTATGTCATAAAGATCTAACAGGATGCCTTTTATGATTTATGTGGGCAGCATGGTAGCTCAGTGGTCTTACCTCACGTGACTGCGGCCTTTTCAGTTGTTTCAGTGGTGGGAGTCCAGGAGGAAGCGCAAGGGCAGCCTGGGAAGGTAAGCTTCCACCCAATAAATTTGGGAGTTAACTAATACCCGAGACACTACACGCATAGTGTCTCCCACCCTTCCACATCCTCTAACCTAATAATAACGACGAAGTGGGGTGAGCAGGTAAGCTATTTGTATCTTTTTTCCTCATCTCTTTGTTATCTTTTGGGGTGGTCACCTAGACGCCAAATCCTCTGGGAGCGGGTCGGAAGGCAAAGCTGGAGTCTGTTTGAGTATATAATGGAGTAAACTTACTGGTGCAGCGAACACTGTGAAACTAAAAAAAAAAACACTAATTAATTTTAAATAATTAACTAAGTAGCGATGGCAGGCCAGGTGGTGTGTTGTAGCTATATGATGTGGGAGCTAGCTGATCCCATTGAAAACGGCAGTGACCACATCTTCAGCAAGAGATGGCTGCTTGAGGAGCTCCGGCTCAAAACTGATGAGCTGGAATCCGAACTCCAAACACTGCAGCACATCCGGGAGGGGGAGAAATACCTGGATACTGTGTTCCAGGAGGCAGTCACACCTGGTAGATTAACTAATGTTAATTCGATCGGCGGGCAGGGACAGCAGTGTGTGACTGCGAGTGAGGCAGGTAGAGGGACCCTGCAGACAGGAACACAGGAGCTGCAGCCCTTGACATTATCCTACAGGGTATGAGGCACTTGTTTCCTGTGTGGATGAGGAACAGGGCTGCAGGAAGGATGAGTCAACTGACTATGGCACCATGGTCCAGGAGGCCATTCAAGAGGGAGGAGCAAAAAGACAGATTGTGGTTGTAGGGGATTCCATCATCAGGGGGATAGACAGTATCCTTTGCGAGCAGGATAGAGAACCCCACATGGTGTGTTGCCTGCCAGGTGCCAGGGTGCAAGACATCTCTGACCGGCTTGAGAGGATACGAGAGGGGGAGGGGGAGGATCCAGTTGCTGTGGTCCACATAGGTACCAACAACATAGGCAGGATTAGGAAAAAAGACCTGTTTCGGGATTATGAAAAGCTAGGAACAAAATTAAAAAACAGGTCTTCAAGGGTCATAATCTCTGGATTGCTGCCCGAGCCATGTGCAAATTGGCATAGGGAGGCGAGGATCAGGGAAGTAAACACGTGGCTAAAAGAGTGGTGTGGGAAAGAGGGTTTCCTTTTCATGGGGCACTGGCATCAGTTCTGGGACAGGAGGGATCTATAATCGCTGGGATGGACTCCACCTGAACAGGGCCGGGTCCAGTCTTCTGGCGAAAATGGTAAATAGGGTGGTTAATAGGACTTTAAACTAGTAAGTTGGGGGGGAAGGGAGAAGTGAGCGTAGAGGGAGAAAAACAATTAATGTAAGGCAAAGCAGCAGGTGACGAGGAAGCTTCAACTCCATTGAAAATTAGGAAAAAAAGTTAAAGGGAAGGAGAACTCAAGAGCTGTTAGTAATGGAGGTAACTGGACCCAAAAAGAAGGTGCAAAAACTGGCACAGGGGCACTTTATCTGAATGTTTGGAGCATTCGAAACAAGGTGGATGAGTTGACGGTGCAAATCATGGCAAATGGGTATGATTTAGTGGCCATTACAGAGACATGGTTACAGGATGGTCATGACTGGGAGTTAAATATCCAGCGGTATCAAACTGTTCAGAAGGACAGACAGGAAGGTAAGGGAGGCGGTGTTGTTCTGATTTTTAAGGATGATATCAGGGCGGTAGTGAGAGATGATATAGGTTCCACCGAACAAAACGTTGAATCCAGAGATAAAAAGGTACTGCAGATGCTGGAGAATCCGAGATAACAAGCGT
>JAHRHZ010000114.1:5086542-5103713 GCA_024137785.1 Ginglymostoma cirratum | reverse complement strand
GTGTGTGTGTGTGTGTGTGTGTGTGTGTGTGTGTGTGTGTGTGTGTGCGCGCGCGCATTGGAGGGGAGGGTTAGCATTGTGTGGTCCCTTTAAAGGATGATGCGCTTTTTCTATGCCTAGACATTTAAATGGATGCCTGTGAGCAGCAGCTTGAAAGTTTCTAAGTACACAGAGAACCCAAATTGATACATTTGTATCACAAGGCCGTACAGTTAGCAGGCCAAGCAGCAGTTTTTACCAAGACAACAGGGTTTTGAATTTAGCCAATCAATTTGAACCAGGCACTTAGATACCAAATACCAATTAAATTTAAATCTAATTGTTTTGACAATGTAGGACCAATCCTATTGTAAGAATTGATACGTCATCAAGGGTATAAAAAGGGGGCAGTTGGGCAAAGACAGGAGAACAAACTGCCATCTGCCGGACTTAACATCCCTCAGCTCACGAGGGAATCGCTGGCTCTCACAGTCTCCTATATACCTTAGAGAAAGCACCATCTAACTAACAAAGGTACTCACAGCACAACTAGTGAATATTCCTGACAGAAGAATCGACGGAGAAGGCCTTCTTACCGGAAGAATTGATGGAGAAGGCACAGAGCCTTCAGGAAGACATAACCTCGCTGTAGTTTCGAGACACTAAACTTTTTCTCGATTAGTGGGACTTGTATTTATTGGAACAGCGTACCATTAGAATCTTGTTTTATTCAGGAATAGGTAGCAGTTAGAAGGGATTTGTTAAGCTTGTTAACAGTTTATTTAATTTGTTCACCGTTAGAATTAGATAAATAAATTGTTATTTGTTGATTGTAAAGTAAGTGTTAGGAATTTAATCACTAGAAGTTGCTAAAAAAACAGGTTATATCCCTTTTCTAGATTACAGGCCAAGATGCTCCTCTTTGGGTCTTTCGATTTTAGTTCTCAGAGTGGTGGTGGTGCGGGGGCGGGGCAGGGGGGGTGGTGGGTGAAGGTGAACCTCTACTTTATAACAAATTTAATCTCCCACTACCATGGATAGTCTCCAATCTATCTACATCCTGTTATAGGTTGCATAATCCTCACCTTTTACCACTCCTCCAAGTTTGGCAACGATGACAAATTTCAAGATGTTGTTATCTGGTATTTCAACTTCCAAGCTATTTTGTTTAAAAGAAGGCCTAGCCATGACCTTTTGGAAATCCAATTTCGATCGTCTTTCTGTCTAAAAAAAACAGCCATCTACTAACCAATTTCTGTCGTTAAGTACAATTTTGTATTGAAATGGACACTGACCCATCTCTCATACAATGACTCACTCCAGTTCCGACTTCTTCCCCTAGGATGGTCCAGATCTCTGCTGCCATCTGACACGACAATTTTATCATCTGCTGTGCCTTTGAGAGGTCAAGGAAGCGGAGCCTCAATTTGTAACCATCTTAGGTAAAGGTCGTGCCACCTGAGAACTTGCTTCTCTCTCTACTGGCCTCATGCAGGTCCTCCCACAGTATGACCTTGGCAGCTCATTATCCTCTTCAGTCCAATGAGGAACCCTTCGATTTCTTGATCAATAATTGTGAAGTCTCCAAATCATTACTTCATTCAAACTATTATCACTAAACCGCAGCACGCTAGCAAAGATGAATGCACCTGCAGGCACGAAAGCTTCATTTTAACTACCTCGACCACGGGAGAAAATTATTTTATGGCAATTCTGGAAACCCTTAATGTGCTGTGTTGTGCTGGCTAAATTCAATGTGGGACCTAACTGCATTATAGGAATCTGACGAAGTAGGAAATGTATCCATTCATTTTATGCACTGAGTTAGCGTGGATTGTGAGATGCTTTAAACATCACAGAGCATTTTTGGGATTGTAGTACCAGCATTAGTCAAGTCCTACCTTTCTGTCACGACACAAGTCGCTATTTTCATACCCGTGCCCTAGGGCTCTATCACTGGTTCCAGGAAGCTACCCCAGCTAAACTTTATTAGGAGTCCTTTACAAGGGATAAAAATGAAAACAGTCCCTGACACATTCAATGCTTTCTACGCTCGGTTTGAGCAGAATACCACTGGCGTGGCAATGCCTGCCCTGACAGCCCCAGACATGTCTGTGCCCTCTGTCACCACTTCATTAGTCAGATCAGTCTTCTGGGAGTCAACCCAAGGAAAGCATGGCCCTGGATGGTGTCCCCAGCCGAGCACTCAGATCCTGTGTGGATCAACTGGTGGAAGTTTTTACTGACATCTTCAACCTCTCCCTCCTACAAGCCGAAGTCCCCACCTGCGCGAAGACGACCACCATCATCCCCATACCCAAGAAAACAATGCGTCTTGACGACTACCACCCAATAGCTCTGACTTCAATAAATCATGAAGTGCTTCGAAAGGCTGGTCATGGTCCACATTAACTCCAGTCTCCCAACCTGCCCTACAGTTTGCCTACTGACATACCAGGTGCACAGAGGATGCCATATCAATAGCCCTGCACTCATCCCTGGAACATCTGGACAACAAAGACACTTACGTCACACTCCTGCTCATTGTGTTGAAGGCAGGGCTGTAGTCAATTATCAACTCCAGATTGATCTCAAAACTGCGTGACCTTGGTTTCAGCTCTGTGCTCTGCAACGGGATCCTCAGCTTTCTGACCCATAGGCCACAATCAGTGAGGATAGGTAACTGCACTTCCTTCACAAAAACACTCAATACTGCAGCCCCCCAGGGATGCGTCCTCAGCCCCCTACTGTATTCCCTGTACACTTACCACTGTGTTGTCAAATTACAAACAAATGCCATCTACCAAGTCCACTGACGATACCACCATAGTGGGATGGATATCTAACAACGAGTCAAAATACAGAATGGAGCTAGAGGACTTGGTGACACGGTGCAATGAAAACAATCTGTCTCTCAACATCAGTAAAACTAAAGAACTGATCATTGACTTCAGAAAGAAAGGAGAAGAACACACCACCATCCACATCAGCAGAACTGAGGTTGAGAGGGTGAAGAGCATCAAGTTCCTTAGAGTGACGATAACCGATGATCTGTCTTGGACTTCCCACGTAAATGCAACAGTCAAGAAAACAAAACAATGCCTCTTCTTCCTCAGGCGGCTCAGGAAATTTGGCACGTCCATAAGGACCCTCACCAAGTTCTACAGATTGAAAGCATACTGTCTGGGTGCATTACGGCTTGGTATGGCAACTGCTCTGCCCAGGACCACAAGAAATGACAGGAAGTGGTGTGCGCAGCCCAGACCATCACAGAAGCCAACCTTCCGTCCATGGACTCTATTTACATGGGTCGTTGATGATTTTGGCAGCCTTTCCGCAGCAAAGACCCATCGCAACCTGGTAATGACCTCCTGCAGTCTCTTCTGTCAGACAGAAGATACAGAAGCCTGAACACACGCACAAGCAGGCTCAGGAACAGCTTCTTTCCGATCGTTATCAGGCTGTTGAATGGACTCGAGCCTCAAACAATGTAAACTGCAATGTAATCTGTACACTTCTAAGCTTCTATGCTTTTTGATCTGTACATCCTTTGCTTGCTGTGATCTGTCCGTACCATTTGTAAACAAGGCTTTTCACTGTATTTCGGTACACGTGACAATTAAATAATTTCAATGAATGATGATTTGCATGCTCTTTTCATTCAAGAGTAATAATATGTTAATTATTATGTAGAACATTGTAGTAATATAATCAGGGACAGGCTGTTATTCTTAAAGTGAGCAAGCTAATCAGACATGGCTTTCTGATGTTTAACCTAAATTGATATCCCAGGTAATGCATAGTACTTCCCAGATATAAGATTTTCTTTCCGTTATTTCAGAAGTTAAACGTTTAGAAAAACATCAAATCCATATGATTATCGTGAAGCTAGCACAAAAAAAACCCTTCAAATCCTGCTGTCAGTTTGAAAACAGACTATATTAAACAATACAATCAAAATTGGAAATGGAAACGCAAGACAGAATACCAGTTTATACTCACTGAGTACAGTTTTACCTTGTACTATTTTACCATGTACAGTGTTTGTTTTATCAATAATAATACAGAATATTCAACTTCCATTTCAAAGCATGATTAAGACTTAACTCAAGGCTCAGCTTGGCCCACAACTACAGTCTCTAACTATTCAATAAATTAAAGTCTTACTAGTGACAGGCGTTGCATTGTTGGGTGTATCAGCTCTCAAATACTGCGTGGTCTGCGTAGAAGGTTGTGACAGGCCCTGAGAGCTCCCACTCTCACTCATACTAACGGAAAAAGACAAGATTAGTGCGTTACACAGAAGCAATAAGGAAGTTCTGTTCATATTTGCAATTTTTATGACCTCACTCATATCTTGAAGATGTAACAGCAAATTAGAATCATCGGATCGCAACATGGTTAGAGCGTAGAAGGTCATTTGGTTCATCGCGTCCGTGCTGACATTCTAAAGGAGCAAATCATACAGTGTCATTTCACTATGCAGCCTGTAACACTGCAAATGTCTTCCCTTTTCATCTGATCAAAGTTTGTGTGTTCAAATAAAGTCAATCATTGCTTTTATAGAAATGGGTTTTAGTTAGAACAAGTCAAATACAAACATTAAAAGGATTTTGGCCAAGTACACGGTAAAGAAGACCGGTGGTTCATTTTGTTGTGGTTAGGACGCTCCAGGGCAAAGAACCAGAATGCACCAGTACAACATCCAGTCCTGGCAGAGAGATATACAGAAAACTGAAATAGCAAGCCTCGAAAGGGTGGCTTTTAGGGTAATAGAGTCTCAGAATCTGCAGCATTGAAACAGGTCCTTTGGCACAACTTGCCCATGCCACCCAGTTTTCAGAATTAATCTTATCCCATTTGCCAGTGTTTGGTCCATATCCCTCCATATCTATCCCAATCCTTGTACCCGGCTAAATGATGAAATTGCAGTCTCTTTAACCGCTACCTTTGGCGGCCCATTCCAGACACCACCCTCTGTGGGAGAAAACTGCCCCTCTGGACCCTTTGGATTTCTCCCCTCTCATGTTAAACCTATGCCCTCTAGTTCTAGAATGCCCTACCATGGGGAAAAGTTGTTGGCTATCTATTTTATCTATGCCCCCCATATGGTTTCCTTCGACCCAGGGAAAAAAGGTGCAGCTAATCAAACTCTCCTTATAATGCAAAACCTTCTAATCGAGGTACCATCCTAATAAATTTTTTCTGCACTCTTTTTAGTTTAATAATATCCTTTCTATAGTAGGGATGCGTTTGGGAAAAGGAGCAAGTCAGATAATCAAGGCAGGCAGGAGCAAAGCAGAGAACAAGGTGGGACTGATAAATTAAACTGCATTTATTTCAACGCAAGACACCTGACAGGTAAGGCGGATGAAATCCGTACATGATTGGGAACATCAGCTGGGATATCATAACTATTACACACGTGGCTCAGGGATGGACAGGACTGGCAGCTTAATGTTCCAGGATACACATACTATAGGAAGGACGAAAGGGGGATGTATCATTTTTGATTAGGGATAACATTACGGCTGTGCATAGGGTGGATATTCCAGGGGGTATGTTATCTGAAGTTATTTGGGTGGACTGAGAAATAAGAAAGGGATGATCACTTCCTTGAGATTGTACTATAGAGCCACACCCACACACAATAGGCAGCAGGAAATTAAAAAGCAAATTGGTAAGGAGATCCCAGTTGCGTGTGAGAATAATAGCTGGTAACGATAGGGGATTTTAACTTTCTAAAGACAGACTGGAACTGCCACAGTGTTAAGGGACAGGATGGAGAGAAATTTGTTAAATGTGTACAAGAAAATTTTCTTATTTCGTACGTGGATGTACCTACTACAGAAAGAGCGAAACTTGTACATCTTTTGGAAATTAAGGCAGGGCAAGTGGCTGAGGTGTCGGTAGGGCAGCATTTTGGGGCAAGTGATCTTAATTCTATTAGTTTTAAAATAGTTATGGAAAAGGATAGATCTGATCTAAAAGATAAAGTTCTAAATTGGAGGAGGGCCAAATTTTAACAGTATTAGGCAAGAAGTTTCGAAGGTTGGGCGCGGATGTTTGCAGGTAAAGGGACGGCTGGAAAATAGGAAGCCTTCAAAAATGAGACAGTATGTTCCTGTTAGGGCGAAGGGCAAGGCTGGTAGGGGTAGGGAATGCTGGATGACTACAGAAATGGAGGTTCTGGTCAAGAAAAAGAAGGAATTATATGTCGGGTACAGACAACAGGAAGTTTTCAGTGAATCCCTAAAGGAATAGAAAGGCAGCAAGAGCATACTTAAGAGGGAAATCAGGAAAGCAAAAAAGGGACATGAGATAGCTTTGGGAAATAGGGTTAAGGAAAATCCAAAGGGTTTCCACAAATACAATAAGGACAAAAAAGACTAACTGGGCAAAGAATAAGGTCCCTTACAGATTAGCAAAGGCCGCCTACCCGTGGAACTGTGGGAGATGGGCGAGACACTAAACGAATGTTTTGCATCAGCATTTACTGTGGAAAAGGATATGGAAGCTACAGAACTTTGGGGAAATAAATATAGTGATACTAGACTAAAAAGCGACACTTGGAAAAAAAAAGTGTCCATATTAAAGGTGGTGGTGCTGGACATCTTAAAAAACACAAAGTTAGATAAATCCCTGGGACTGGCTCAGGTACCCTGGAGCATTGTGGGAAGCTAGGGAAGGGTTTGCTGAGCCCCCTTGTCGAGATAAAAACCAAAACAACTGTGGATGCTGTAAGTCAGGAACGGAAATAGAAGCTGCTGGAAAAGCTCAGCAGGCCTGGCAGCATCAGTGAAGAAAAAAATCAGAGTTAACATTTCAGGTCCAGTGACCCTTCCACAGAACCCGTAACATTAACTCTGATTTCCAGTAACTTCTGTTTTGTCCCTTACTGAGATATTTGTATCATCTAAAGCCACCAGTGAGGTGCTGGAAGACTGAATGGTGCATCCCAGGACTTTGTAGGAAGGCAGGGAAAAAATTGCAGGGCTTCTAGCAGAGATGTCTATATTATCGACAGCCACAAGTGAGGTGCTAGAGGGTGGCTAATGTGCCATTATTTAAGAAATGGCTGCAAGGAAAAGACAGGCTTACCAGTCTATAGATCCCTAACTTTCAGCGGTGGATAAGTCGTCGCAGTGATTTCTGCGAGACAGGGATCTACATGCTTTTGGAAAGACAAGGGCTGATTAGGGATACTCAGCTTAGCTTGCGTGTGGAAAATCATGACTCACAAATTTGATTTGGCTTTTCTTTGTAAGAGGTGGTAAGGAAGATAGATGAAGGTAGAGCAGAGGTTGTCTACAAGTTGTCTACATTTCAGCAAGGCCTTCGACAAGGTTCCACATGGTAGACTAGTCAGTAAGGACAGATCACATGAGATCGAGAGAGAACTAGACAATTGGTTCGACATATGATCTCACACGTAAAATCTATGTCATGATATCACTGCTTGGAACAGTCCATTCCCCAACAAGCACACATAAATGCTTGCCTGCAGTTGCCGGTGCCAGCAAACACCACCATAAAGTAATGGGGAGCAATTTAATTCATGTAATCAAACCCCAATTTCAATTAAAACATAAAAAAGGCACTGTTTGGAATAGTTCCGAATGTCAACTGACAAGAATATAAAATATTAGAGATAAATTTTTCTACTAAATTAAATGCTATTTAAGAAATTTAAAATCTGTGATCCATGCCTGTTGAAATCACACACTAACCAAAACAAAAACACTCACCTATCGTTGAGTTCCACTCTTTTCATGCTGTGCAGGTGCAGAACAGCCAGTATTATTGCCACCAAGAATATGACAGCACAACAAACTCCAACACTGATGTAGAATACACGGGTGGAGGTAGCGGGCGCTGTGTGTACAGCATCAACTGTGTGAAAGTCAAACATAAGGATGGAATTTGAAACTGACTATTTATATCAAGAGAGTACCAACGCAGATTTGGAGTGGATAAGTCCTACCTAACAAACAAAACTGATTTTTTTCTAAATAAAGTTACTAAAATTGCTGATGGGGATATCTTTTATAACCTATTTGGACTTTTAGACGATATTCAAAAGATTCCACATAACAGACTATTAGCTAAATTTAAAGTTCATGAAATTACTGACTTGGCTAGAAAATTGCTTATGTGACAGAGAATGGGGAGCAAGGATAGTGAATATTTTAAGAATTTGAAGGATCTATCCCACTAGGATCTGTGTTGCTGCTGCAAATGTATACTACACTTACTACCAGCATAATTAGCACCAGAGAACGTAATACATGCTCAAGTCAATAAATGTGGAGCTGGAAAAGCACAGCAGGTCAGACAGCATCCAAGAAGCAGGGAAGTCAACGTTTCGGGCCAAAACCCTTTATCAGGGCTGGGAAGGGGGAGAGGAGCCCAGAAATAAATGGAGGGGTGTAGGGCTGGGGGGAGGGTAGGTGGGATAGAGATAAGTGGATGCAGGTAGGGGGCTATTGTAGTCAGTCACTAGGAAGGGTGGAGCGGAAAGGTGAGTCAAGAGATGGACAGGTTGGGGGAGGACAGATCTTGAAGCTGGTGAAGTCAACAGCCAGGCAATTGGGCATGAAAGTATTCAAGCCATTGGGCTGTAAGCTCCCAAGACCAATGGCCTGAATATTGACTTCACCAGCTTCAAGATCTCTCCTCCCCAACCTGTCTATCATCTGACTCACCTGTCCGATCCACGCTTCCTACTGACCAAACACAATAATCCCCTACTGGCATCATCAGCTTCAAAATCTCAAGGGTTATAATCTCGAGATTACTGCCTAAATCACATGCAGATTGGCAAAGGGATTCAAGAATAAGGGAAGTAAACACGTGGCTAAAAGAGTGGTGTGGGAAGAGGGGTTTCTTTTCATGGGGCACTCGCAACAGTAGTGGAACAGGACGGAACTGTACCGTTGTGACAGTCCCCACCGGAACTGAGCTGGGACCAACGTATAGTGAAAGGGTCAACAGGACTTTAAGCTGGGGGGGGGGGGAGGGGGGGGGTGGCGCGGTGTAGAACTTCAAGCGTGCAATAGTCATTGGGAAACAAAGCAGCAGGTTAACATCTGTGAGGGTGAATTCAACTGCATTGAAAAGGTATGAAGAAAGAAAGGAGAACTCAGGAGAGATTATTAAAAAGTTTCCAGCACATAAAATAGGACAGAGTGTTTGAAAAGGGTTAGGAAGCAAACTTCAAACACACAGGATAAACGAACAACAATGAGTAGAGTATGGTAAATACAGGAGTGAAGGTGTTGGCTCTGAATGCATAGAGTACATAAAATAAGGTAAATGAGCTTGTGGCGCAGATCGAAATTGGCAGGTATGATGTGGTGGGCATCACAGAGTCGTGGCTGCAAGGGGATCAGGACTGGGAGCTAAATATCCAAGGTTATACATTCAATTGAAAAGACTGACAGGTGGGCGGGGGTGTGGGGTTGCCTTAATAGTAAGAAAAGAAACTAAATCAATAACAAGAAATGAAGTACAGTCAGATGATCCAGATTCTGTGTGGGCGGAGCTGAGGAACCACAAAGGTGAAAAAATAGGAGTTACGTACAGGCCTCCAAACAGTAGTCAAAATGTAGAGCACAAGATACATGCCTTTTCTATCTCCTGGTGTAAGAAAGGCAAAGTTACAGTGATTATTGGGGGGTGGGGGGGGTTCAATGTGCAAGTGGACTGGGAAAATCAGGTTGGTAGTGGATTGCAAAAAAAGAATTTGTGGAATGTCTACGAGATGGTTTTTTTGGAGCAGCTAGTGGCGGAGCCCACTAGGGAACAGGCAATTCTAGATTTAGTGTTCTGCAATGAGGTAGACTTGTTAAGGGAACTTAGGTGAAGGAACCTTTAGGAGCCAGTGACTATAATATGATAGAAGTTACTCTGCAATTTGAGAGGGAGAAGTTGGAATCTGAATAAAGGCAACTATAGAGGCATGAGCGAGGAGCTGACCAGAACTGACTGGAAGAGAAGGCTAGCAGGAAAGACAGTAGAACAGCAATGGCAGGAGTTTCTGGAAGTAATTCAGCAGACACAGCAAAAATTCATCCCTAGGAAAAAGAAGTATATTAAACAGAAGATGAGGCAACCATGACTGACAAGGGAAGTCAGATACAGCATAAAAGCAAAAGGGAAAGCGTATAATATAGCAAAGGGCAGTGGAAAGCCAGAGAATTGGGAAGCCTAAGACCAACCGAGAACAATGGAAGAAATAAGGAGGGAAGAGATTAAATATGAGGGCAAGCTAGCCAGTAATATAAAAGAAGATTGCAAGAGTTTCTTTAGCTAAATAAAGGGAAAAAAGGAGACAAAAAAGTGGGCATTGGGCCACTGGAAAATGACACTGGAGTAGTAGTAATGGGAAACAAAGAAATGGCTGAGGAACTGAATAAATATGGTGTGTCAGAGACTTCGTGGTGGAAGACATAAGTAATATCCCAAAAATTCGAGACAGTC
This sequence comes from Ginglymostoma cirratum, assembly GCA_024137785.1. Lineage (NCBI taxonomy): Eukaryota > Metazoa > Chordata > Chondrichthyes > Orectolobiformes > Ginglymostomatidae > Ginglymostoma > Ginglymostoma cirratum. Next base: position 5,093,252 of record JAHRHZ010000114.1, on the reverse strand, counting down.
GGTGGGGGGCAGAGGTCCATCGCCCAGCAGAAGGTGCTAGAAAAACTGGAAGGTCTGAAGGTCGATAAATAACCTGGACCAGGTGGACTACACCCAAGGCTTCTGAAGGAGACAGCTGAAGAAATAGTGGAGGCTTTAGTGGTGATCTTTCAGGAAGCATTGGAGTCAGGGAGAGTTCCAGAGGACTGGAAAATCGCTAATGTAACCCCTGATTAGAAGGGAGCAAGGAAAACGATGGGCAGTTACAGGCTGATTAACCTGACCTTGGTCACTGGTAAGATCTTGGAGTCCATTGGGAAGGATGAGATTTCTGAATACTTGCAAGTGTGTGGTGAAATAGGGCAAAGTCATCATGGTTTCACCAAGGGGAGGTCATGCCTGACAAATCCGTTAGAATTCTTTGAGGATGTAATGAGCAGGTTAGACATCAGACAGCCAATGGGTGTTATCTACCTGGACTTCCAGAAGGCCTTTGACAAGGTGCCACACAGGAGGCTGCTGAGTAAGATAAGGGCCCATGATGTTAGAAGCAAGGTACTAGCACGGAGAGAAGATTTGCTGTCCGGCAAAAAGCAGAGAGTGGGGATAAAAGGGTCCTTCTCAGGATGGCAGCCAGTAACTAACGGTGTTCCACAAGGATCAGTGTTGGGACCACAACTTTTCACATTATGCATTAATGATCTAGATGAAGGAACTGAGGACATTTTGGCTAAGTTTGCAGATGATACAAAAATAGGTTGAGGGGCAGGCAATATTGAGGAGGCAGGGAGGCTGCACAAGGATTTAGACAGGTTAGGAGTGTGGGCAAAGAAGTGGCAGATGGAATACAATTTGGGAAAGTGTGAGGTCATGCACTTTGGTAGGAAGAATAGAGGCATAAACTATTTTCTAAATGGGGAGAAAATTCAGAAAACTGAAGTCCAAAGAAACTTGGCAATCCTAGTCCAGGATTCTTGTAAAGTAAGTTTGCTGGTTGAGTCAGTAATTAGGAAGGCAAACAGAATGCTGGCATTTATTTTGAGTGGACGAGAACATGAAAGCAGGGATGTACTTGCAAGGCTTTATAAAGCTCTCGTCAGACCACATTTAGAATATAATGAGCAATTTTGGGCCCCATATCTCAGGCAGGATGTACTGGTACTGGAGTGGGTCCAGAGGAGGTTCACGAGATTGATCCCGGGAACGAAAGGCTTAATATACGAGGAACATTTGACAACTCTGGGTCCAAACTTGATTGAATTTAGAAGGATGAGTGGGGATCTGATTGAAACTTAGAGAATACAGAATGGCCCGGACAAAGTGGACGTTGGGAAGATGTTTCCACTGACATGAGAGATTAGGAACCAAGGGCACAGCCTCAGAGTAAAGAGAAAATCCTTTAGAATGGAGATGAGGAGAAACTTCTTCAGCCAGAGAATGGTGAATCTATGGAATCATTTCCACAAAAGGCTGTGGAGGCGAGGTCATTGAGTATATTTAAGACATAGATAGATAGGTTCTTGATTGTCAAGGAGATATAGGATTAAAGGGAGAAGGCAGGAGAATGGGCTTGAGAAGCTTATCAGCCATGATTGAATGGCAGAGCAGACTTGATGGGCCAAATAGCCTAATTTCTGCTCCTATGCCTCGTGGTCACACAGACTAAAAAACAAACAAGCATGTGAAGGGCAGAGGGAACGACTGGGAAGGCAATTCAATGGTTCCTAGCAAGGGTCACAGACGATCCTTTTGGCTGGTCAGATCTTGCTTCTCCTCAATCTTCTTTTTCCAGGTTCCTTTAGCTGCTTGTGAAAGGCACAGGGCGACTGGCTTACACTTATAGAGGTCTCTGACATGTTGGTTAAAACCCACAGCATACAGCAACTGACGAGGGAAATAAACTGGCTGTCTTCAGGCTTGAGGTGATTTTTACTGCCGAGAAAGGGCAGCTGTTTCCTTTGTACAGCTTCAAAGGCTTCTGACCCAAACATTCACATTCACATTCACAAGCTGTTTAGTGTCTAGACAGATAATCACAAAATGTGTGGCAGGCACAAGGCCTTCGTTGTCAAAAACTGGTCACCATTCAGAAACCAAATCTCCATTCATAATATTCTAAGAATTTAAATGTAGTGGATTGTTCAGGATCTTAAAAAAAAAAAAAAAAAAAAAAAATGGATGGCACAGTGGTTAGCACTGCTGCCTCACAGAGCCGGGGCGCAGCTTTGATTCCACCCTCAGACGACTGTTTGGAGTTTGGACATTCTCCCCATGTCTGTGTGGGTTTCCTCTGGGTGCTCTGATTTCCTCCTTCAGTCCAAAGATGTGCAGGCTAAATGGATTGACCATGCTAAATTGCCTATAGTGTTCAGGGATGTGTAGATTAGGTGGGTTATAGGGGAATGGGTCTCGGTGGGATGCTCTGAGGGTCGGTGTGGACTGGTTGGGCCAAAGGGCCCATTTCCACACTGCAGGGATTCTAAGAATATATCCCTTGGCTCTAGCTAGGCTGTAACTAGACTCCCTCCATTGTTTGAACAAACAGCAGTGTAAACAGCACTTACAATCAGTGTTTGATAATTTGCTTTTAAAATTTGCAGCAGTGGTTCAACAATCCTTCGCCCATTCAAAAATACAGAAAAATTTTCAAAACACACAATTGTTACATAATGAATGTGTTTTACTTTAAACACACATTTCCTTCCCACTTTCAGTCTTTTGATGAGAAAATATATGCACTCTTAATACCTAAGTTTCTGTTATAGCGTCTAGACATGGAAGTAATACACCAAAAATGAGTAACGTTTCAAAACCAAAGATTTGACTTCTAATTTAAAGCAGCAAGTATGACCTATTTAGAATACAGCAGACCCTATTTAGATCAGCAATTAATCTAGCTATTAATATTCCAGAATATCTTTTCCTAGCTGAAATGATTCTATCAATTTCCCCAAAGGATCAAAAGTATATTCTGTCAAATTATAGCTGGCGTATTTACAGCAAGATTATTTTTCTAAAGTCAACAACTTGATGCATTTCCTTCAAAAAACATTTGGTACATTTGTAGACTGAGTATTTACAGAAATGAGATTTCCAATTGTTTATGGTTTCAGGGAAATATGCATTTGTCTATACCAATTTTTTTCAACAACAGTCAACCCTCTCCCAACCATTACTTACAAGCAGTTCGTCCATCTTTGCTGCTGTTTTTGCCTGGGTACATAGGAGATTTTTCTTCCTGTTCAGGCTCTAAATGGATTTAAACAAAAGCTATAGTCTGTGACTTCATTTTAAAATAAAGAAGTCATTTATGAGAAAATGTCTGTAGATTGGGATACAAAATATTTTGTTGTTTCCAATTTGCAGTTGACCTGCAGTCTTAAGGCTTCCAAGTAAATGCTGATGTTATGAACTTGCAATTCCACATTGAAGTACACACTGCTGAAATCTCACATCTAAACAAACCTCAACTGGAAAGAAAACCTTTTAAAACAATTTGATAAATTAACAATTAAAAATCACAAAAGCTTACCGCCATTCAAGTCTGCTTGAGTATTACTAACAAAATTTCAAACCAATTCCAATGTCTCCCTCATGCTCCTGTATAAAACTACACCTTTTTCTCCTTCTAGCTATTTATCCAACTTCATTCAAAGCCACTACCTCAACCGTCCATGTCAAACAATTTCATGTTCCAAGAACCATTTGTATAAAGAAATTTCTCCAAACCTATCCCTAAACAATAAATTTTAAACGAATGACTGCACAACATGAACTCCCACTCACAGGCACGATTAAAACACAGTGGGTAGCAGTTTCACCTCCATGTTAAAAATTTATTGGTTCAAGTCCCACTCCAAAGACATGAACTCAAAAATGTAAGCTGAGAGTCCAGTGCACAACTCAAAGTGATATCACCAAATGTACATCTTTCAGACGAGGCATTAAATCAAATCCTGCAGTTCCTTCAGAACACAAAAAAAAAAATCAACTGGCTGTATTTATGAAGAACAGGAGGGTTACAGACCCTTCGCTCCCGACATACTCTTTTTCTTAAAAACAAGGACCTTGCAACCAACAGCTTATAGTCAATGACTGCCTCACCTTTACGCCTCTAAATTGGAAATGTGTAATGGTACCTTTCCCGTAAATGTGGCCTTCATGCCTGGCTATACCTTTCACATTTCCCACCCAAACACCACAGTGGTAGTGTGGCTCTCAGTACCAAATCACTTCCTAGTTTGTCCTGCCACACCTCTGGCATCTTCTCTTTCTATCTGTCTTGCCTCTTATTCTCCACTATTCACACAAGTGCTAAACCAGACATCATATCAAGATATCTTCAATTCTTTTCTCTCAGGCCACCAATTAGCTCACCAAATAATCACTGCAATTGTAATAGTTAGTATCACAGCAGTCTTAGCCTTGCCTGACAACCATCCCAAATCTCACTCATGAAGCCAACAATTCATCTGAAAGTTCAAGTTAAATTAAACTGCCAGCAAGAATTTTAAAAACATTTTTCACTGTTTTGATCCAATAGCACATTAGTTCTGAGTAATGTTCATTGCCATTCTCAAACAAGGTTCCTGAACTCTGCATGCCCTCCTTCCGATGACCTCCCATGCCTGCATTTTTGGACTTGAATTATCACACATAGGGGTAGAATGTTCAATATAGTAATGCAGAAATAGCAAGGGCTCTGGGTGCAAGGGACAGTTATCATTTTTTTTTAAATTAACATCTGTCCCTATCAAAGAGTGAATGAAGTTAAGTATTACATATACCATTACAAGTAAAATATAAAATACTAATAAAAAATGAGAAATGGAGTAGAAGAGCATACTGAACAATGGATTATGGTCTTTATATTATCAAAAATCAAAATATAACAGTCAGTGGAAGTTGTTCATTGTGTGGATGAGGTACGGTTTGGGCTATTTTTAGATCTTGTTGCTTTTTCACCTTAATTCAGTTAATTGTTTTCATTTCTGTAGCTGGTAGTCAGTAAAAGCTAAACAAGGGGTGAAGTTTGGAGTTTGACAACAATATCAAGAAAGAATGTCATGGTGGTAATGTTTATTCTCGAGTAAAGATCTTCAGTATGTCCAAACTCACGCTAAATTCATTTTGCCCATCAACCTGAGGGTTAACTTAAATTGTTCCTATTCTGACATTACATAAATTTTAGAAGTTTTCAAATTCAATCTTGACCTCATTTTTGTAATTTACTCCAACCCTACAAATGCCTTGAGATATCTACATTCCTCCAATTCTGGTCTCTTACACATCCTCAATTTATATCACTCCACCAGCGATGGCCATACCTCGGGCTCTGTTAATTTCAGAGTTCAATCAATTGAAACAGGGATTCTCCAGTCAGAGGCACGGGCAGACATTTCTGCGGCCGACAGCAAGACATCAGAATGGTGTGTTGCCTCCCTGGTGCCAGGATCAAGGTTATCTTGGAGACCATGCAGAATGCTCTCAAAAGGGAGGGGAACCAGCAGGAGGTTGTTATACACGTTGGAACCAATGACACAGGGAGAAAAACATAATGAGATTATAAAGGAAAGAACATAGGAAGTTGGGCAAGAATTCAAAAAGGAGGCCCTTGAGGGTAGTAATAGCTGAATAATTCCCAGTGCCATGAGCTAGTGAGGGTAGGAATAGGAGGATAGAGCAGATGAATGAACAGCTTGAGAGCTGGTGTCGGGGAGAAGGATTCATATTTTTGGGTAATTGGAATCTCTTCTAGGGTAGAAGTTACCCATTTAAAAAGGATGGATTGCACCTGAATTGGAAGGGGACTAATATAACAGCTGGGAGATTTGCTAGAACTGCTCAGGAGGATCTAAACTAGTGAGGGGGAGGGATGTGGACCAGGGAGACAGTGAGAAAAGAGATCAGTCTGAGACTGGTTCAGTTGGGAAAAGGATCATGCGAAACAGTTGGGGCAGGCAGGAACAATACAGAGAACAAAGTAGGACTGATAAATTAAACTGTGTTTATTTCAATGCAAGAGGTAAGGCAGATGAACTCAGGGCATGATTGGGAACATGGGACTTGGAAATCAGATATTACAGAGGCGTGGCTCAGGTTGGACAGCACTGGCCACTTAATGTTTCAGGGTATGGATGCTATAGAAAGGATAGATAGGAGAGCGAGAGAGAAGAGGGGGAAGAGGCGGTTTTGATTAGGAATAATATTTTGGCTGTACTTAGGGAGGATTTCCAGGGAATATACTACGTAAAGTTATTTGTGTGGAACTGAGAAATAAGAAAGAAATGATCGCCTTATTGGGATTGTAATACAGACACACCACCCGCCCCCCAGTAGGCAGCAGGAAATTGAGAGACAAATTTGTAAGGAGATCTCAGTTTTCTGTAAGAATAGAGTGGTTATGATAGGGGATTTTAACCTTCCAAAGCCATAGTCTAAAGGGCTTGAATGGAGAGGAATTCGTTAACCGTGTACAAGAAATTTTTTTGATTCAGTATGTGGATGTAGCTACTAGAGAAGGTGCAAAACATAACCGACCTGTGGGAAATAAGGCAGCGCAGGTGATGGAGGTGTCAGTGGGGGAGCACACTGGAGCCAGTGACCATAATTCTATTAGATTTAAAATAATGATGGAAAAGGATACACCAGAACTAAAAGTTAAAGGTCTACATAGGAGGAAAGCCAATTTTGACAGTATTAAGGAAGAACTTTTAAAAGTTGATGGTGGT